>JASDQU011103552.1:0-21853 GCA_032191745.1 Picea mariana
ATCGCATGAAACAACAAGTAGATCAACATCGTAGTGAAAGAAGTTTTGAAGTAGGGGATTGGGTGTTTTTAAGACTACAACCATACAAATAGATGTCCCTCAAGAAAGCCAAGAAGGATAATAAATTATCACCAATGTACTATGGCCCTTATAAGGTGTTGCAAAATATTGGTACTATGGCATACAAATTGGATTTGCCTGCATCTTCACCAGTACACCTAGTTGTCCATGTTTCATGCTTAAATAAGTTTATAGGCAACAAGATCCCAGTTCAAACTATATTACTAGAACTTGACGATGAAGGAAAAATCATATTGGAGCCTGAAGCCATAACTGACACAAGAATTCTCCAGCTAAGGAATAGATCCATTTCAGAGTATCTCATGAAATGGAGGAAACTACCGGCTGAAGATTCCACTTGGGAAGATGAGTATTTTATACATAAGCATCCAGAGTTACTCAAGCGTTGTTGACAAAACTTCTCTCAAGGGGAGGGGCATGTTAAGCCCTAAATAGTGGCTCATTACCCCTTAATTGGGGCATATTATATTAGTAATGTTATTTTATTTATGTTAGATTTAGTTGTAATTATACCTACTAGTGTCCTATATATACCAAGGAGACATTTTCATTTGGAATCATCTTGTAATTGAACATTAATGTGGGCATAAGGAGGTTTCCCCTTCGAAGAGGATTCTTATATGAATTTCTCTCTTTTTCATGGCGTTGAGTACTTATTCTGAGGTTTTTCTATGCTATATTGATATTTGATTCCTAACATAACATTTGGCTCCACAGAGGATGGCATGCTCGCTGCGAGCTGCCAAGAACAAGTAGTTCCACTGCCTTAGATGTTGGCTTATGGAGTTAGGCTCAAAACATTTCATTGAAGTCTGACATGTACACTATTCTACTTATAAGAAGAAAACAAACATACATGCTCCAGAAGGAGCTTATTTATGTACAATCCTATACTAACAAATCTTTATAAAGTGCTAGCTGAAAGAAAACTTCCACGATAGCCACCCAAATTGTCCGGTGATAAATTTCTTATCCTTATTGTAGCTGATCCTCAAAACTCTATGGAAGTATGACAACCGCATGAGAACATGGCTCGAAATGTTGCCCATACCCCCAAATGATGATAAGATGAAAAATCCTACAGGCTCCATTGCTTTTTGAAAACACAACTCCATATATGACCCCATAGGGTCACAAAATTTACAATCAGGGGAGCTCAACTGGTAAGAAATTACCTCTTGTTCTTCATTGTTTCTCACCCGTTGTTTGATGCTCTCAGAGTGTACAGGTGGGTGGAGAGATGATGTAGGCTAGTCAATCCCAGGGTATATTTGCTTGTTTACAGGCTCTGGACAAGAGATAAACTACACATTTAGCTCCTCCCTTTCATGCTGTTGTGTGTCTTATGCAGGTCAAGGATGGCTGATTTCCACCCAATGTCTTTCCTCAATGAATAAAGGAAAAGGCTCTATAGTGTGGTCTTGGAAATATTTCATATCCATATCAGAATCAGATTGATAATTGTCATACGTAGGATTATTTCTCCTCAAGTCAACAAAATGTAAGGTAGGGATCTGCTCATTTATAGGCTCGAGACAAGAGGTAGACTGCACATTTAGCTCTTCCATTTTTCCTTCATGGCTCTCCCAAGGATCCGATTCATAATCATCATAAATAGGAACCAAGGAAAATCTTTGCTCTTCGTTATCTTCGCTACTTCCTTGGTGTTGTTCTGAATAGGATTCATACTCAATATCTTCATGATCAGAATCTAAAACATACTGACAGTCTTCTTGTTTATGAACATGCAAATTTTCAAGATATGCTTGCATATGAACCCCCTTGCTAGTCTTGATGTTCTCTTCGACCCCTTGAGAATATTCAAACAAGTGTCTTAGCAATGAATATTTTCTCTCCCTCAGGAGCAAGACCAGCTCTAGATACTGAGCCATGACATAGTACACCATGGAAACAATCACTGTGGGTTTGATATCCATAGGAATACTATGATAAACACTGTAAAAACTCTTGTTGAAGATAGCCAAGGCTTCCTATTCCCCTCTCCTCAAGGCATTAAACTCAAACTAGTATTGATCAAGGGACTTGCTCTCACCCCAACACTTTAAAAATGCATGGAATAGCTTGGTCCAAGAGCCAATAGAACTAGCATCCATACCTCTAAACCACACAACAACATATCCAGACAGGGATTGTGAGAATAGCCTCATGGAAACATCATTATGAACAATCCCAAACTGATCAGTAAATCTCTCAAAGGCCTCCAAATGCCTCTCAGTTGTAATATGATCCTCTCCACAAAACCAAGGAAGATACTCAAAGGAATAACAAGGATAAGAATGAAGGTCATGTGACAACCTTAAAGGTTTAAACAACTTATTTCTGATTTTAATTTGAAAAGCAATGGGTTGATCATGAGTATTAATGAGTTGATGGCAAGGCTCAGCAGGAATAACAGAGGGTAATGAGATTTGAGAAGACTGTGAATTATTTTCAACCTCCTCAGGGTTACAAGGGTCATCAATTTCAAGAGGAGATGCAATACAGATCTCACTTTTATGAGTAGGAAGAGGTGAAGACACAAGATCAACATCTACAACACAAGAAGAGGGCATGTCTTCTTCATCCAAGGATGGATAAATAAAGGAAGGCTTATTATCATCTGAATAGACAAAGCAGAGGATAATCCTTTTTATATGTAAAGGGAAAGAGTGAAATGAGTTGATAAAGAAAAACAATATTTCATGAAGAAATCTCATAAACTGATACATGGTCTTCCCCTTCGGTATGGTCATCTTTCTGTCAATAGGGTCCTCCCCAGTGGAGTCTTTGATTGTGGAGTCACGAGGTGCAAATTGCAATCTTCAATAGTTCTGATATCTGATTCACCTTCAGAATCACAAGCTCTTTGTCCTTCTATCCCAAGAAAATGTATTCCATTCATTCCCTGACAACAATGCCATAATTGTCAGCACTAGAAGTCATCCTCTGATTGTAGAGAGGGTAAGCCTAGTACCCGTCAAATTTTTATGTCACAGGTTGGTTTTAAAGGGGTCAAATGGGGGCAGACTGAAGATGGTATTGTTTTAACTCAGAAAATTGGACTGGTATGCACATGCAGGTGAGGTCTTGATTAACTTTAGTCAGTAACTTGGAGTAAGGGTGAATATAGGGAAGACTTTGGTTAGGAGAGTGTAGAGGTCTTCCGTAGACATCAAGTCTTCTAGCAGCCTAAGGAGGAAAAGCTTCAAATACAAGATCCTCTTGGATTCAAAACTTCAAAAAACTGAAAGAATGTAAATAACAACACTGCAATCAAACATACATTACAATATAGTCAAAACAATCCATGTGAATCCTTCAATCATGGACACTTCAATTTCAGAGCCAAATATGACAAAAAAGAAGCTGAAATTTATTAAACAAAAAGTCTCAGATCCAAATACATAACCAGAGAAACAAAAGCTTCATCAAAAGTTTACAATATGGGAGCCCTACTCAACCTTCCACCTTAACAAAATACTAAAACTGCCTATATATACTCAAAAATGTTGCAACCACCGGGAGCATGATCGGACCTCTACATCTGAAGCTTTCATTCGGTGCCTTCTCTGTCAGACGCTGCAGGCCTTCTCATGTTAGATGTGAGCTTGCCTCAGTTATGTATTCTATTGGAAAATCCATCAAGAAGGAAATTTTGGATTGCCAATCTACACTCACAGTCGTCTTCAACATGTTTTTCATTTATGGGGTGAGGCAAGGTTTCAACCACCTCCCCCATTTACATTAACTATCTTCATCAGGATCGAGACAAGCCCTCACACCCATGAATGTTTCAGGTGGTGCCCACGACTTCTTCGAGTCAATCCCGGTGCCTCGAGGCCATGCAAATCTTCTTCTGTAACCAATACACACGTTGTAGGTGCTAAGCTTCTTTGTGGACCCATCTTTCATAGATATGACCTCCGACTGTGACCAAATGCTTACCCAAAAGGTGTTTCAGACTTCGCATTTTTGGAGCTTTGTTGTGAGCCTCTCCTGATTTCTGAACTCACGAATTGGAGCCTAGAGACTGCTAGCTCCCTTCTTATGGACCCCTCCTATATGACTACCTCTACGACCCGGGGCTTATCTTCAAGGGGCTTCGGGATTTTTGCTGGATTTTGAAAGATAGCTCCTTCAAAACTTCTAGTTCGCGAAACTGCGAATCCGTTGATCTGACGCCACGTGCACTTATGAATGAATGATCCTAATCTATTTTGAGCTTTCGACCATCATGGATTTGGCGCCTTCCTCACTTCAAAATTCCTGAAATGGCTTTCTCTGCAGTTCTGAGCTAGTGCCACGCGTGCCACGCGTTCCTCTGGATCGGATGGCTTACGGTAATTTTAGGTTTCAAGACTTCAGACTTTTGACGATTAACTTTAACATTATTTTGAAATCCAGATTCCCTCGATAATTTTCCATTCTTAATCTCTCCCAATGAGATCTATGGCCTAGACTTAATCTTTGTTCGACCATTGATTTCGTGCCTGGAATGAGTCGCTATGAGTGGTCTTATTTGCACTCATGGCTGAGGCCAGCGGCCCTTGACAACTTTATGTGGTAATAGAACCTGTGAAAGCAATTAAGGTATTAGGTTTTTAGGTTTTTTCAGTTAAAGAAATACGCGCCAAATGTTTAGACATAAACCAATATTACTCTAAACGGTGTTGTTTCCACGCAATATTAGTGACAGTTTCTTTTCAATGTAAACTCCAGATCTGTTATTGACCCGGACAAGGGACGAAGCTAGAGATGACAGGTGTAATTTATCTTTGTAATCACTCAGTACTTACCTCTATTCTATAGAATCTGGCGACAAGAGGTGACAAAAAGAACAGTGTGTTATAAATACAAGGGTTCAACGTGTAACAATTTTTTTAAAACCTTCCGACTGTCATTGATTTTAGGTTAGTTTTGTAACCGTAGAATAATTTAGGTGGAATCATCTGTATTGTTGATAATACATTAGTTTTGTAACCATAGAATAATTTAGGTGGAATCATCTGTACTGTTGATAAATAACTGTACATTAGACGATAACATTGACAAACAGGTAAAACTATCATTGGTATCTAAAAATCGTTTGTACTCATTTTCAGTTGGGAAATCTACTCTCATAGTTGATTAAGGGTGAAAAACGGATTTCACCTCTACACAGAATGTTAAAGAAGTGGTTACTTATATTTTGGTTGATCTTATTAATGTGAAATTTTAACAAGGGTTATTATATATTATCTGTTTTCAACCACCAAAACGAAAAGTCATTATCAGTTCTCAACACTTAAATCGAAGGGTTATCACTTGACTGCTTCGAGGAACATCTCATGAGAAACTCCAACATAAGGAGTCGGTGGTTGAGCCCAGATATAAAGCGCTAACGTCAACCCAATGTTAAGGAGATCGACACAACAATGCAGTTACCCAAGCCTAGACAATCCTTTAATGTGTTCTTCTACAAGATTTTATTGGTTTAACTCAAGGGTATTCATAAGTCTAATTTTACAGGATTTAACTTAATTATAAAGACACACATAGGTAGAATTTATCTCTTCCCCAGTTACTATGTGGAATGAAGGAAGAAGTCGTTAAATCTACTTCATTGTACAGTAAAGCATTCCTTATTTGTAATAAATCACATCTCCCACATTAAGCGCGTCAACTTCAGACTATTCACAATTCTATCCCTATAATGGAAAGAAAAGATTGACACTCTCATTTCATTATAAAAATTAACGAACAAAATATCATTCAACAGTGCATTATCTGTATGCATAGTTCAAATAATTTTACATCAGTTTGCACAGTAGATTTATAACAAAACTGCCATATAATACAATTAGTTCTAGGTATATTTTCTTACAAGGAAGTAACTATTTATTTTGATCTTTGAAACATAATTTCACTTCTTCAACAAATAATAATATTTATACATATGTTTTTAGAAAAATCTATCATTAAATAAGTCACTCATGAGGAATATTCCTTATAACAATGCACTAATAATACCGCAGGTCATTAAAATATTTATCAGCGATTTAACTTGAAGATTCAATGAACTTTAACATAACCACAAAATAAATACCGTAACTGTAATTATTTTGAACTGTGAGGTTGATCTTTGATTTGAAGGATTGAGCCACATCTCTTTGATCTTCAAATTTGAAAGCTTTCTTTGCGTCCCTTCCTTCACCTACTATTCCAATGACTTCACTAGTACCTCCCATCCAATGCTAGGGGTACTCTTCTTCCCCCTTATCTCCCCAAGTTACAAAGGGGTCACACAAAAAAAAAACATAGATCCAACTATCGCCAACCTCATAACTGCGGTCAATGTGATGCGTATTCACATAAATCTTTTGTCGGTCTTGCACTTCTTTAGTCCTTTTCCTTATGGATTGCATCTGATATTCCATTTCTTTTTTTTTTGTAAGTTAGTAGTATTATATATAAAGGGCCTTCCAAGACCACAAAGAGATACAAAATACAGAGAATATTCTTGCTGTAGTTACTGGACTGCCCCAACAGAGGGGAAACTAGTCCAGCCAGCATGGAAGTCAAACATAAGTAGTGTAATAGTCTAAGTAAACAGTTTGAAATTGACTAGACAACAACTAAAAGGTAGAGAAACTATTGAAACTTGAAGTGCCCTCATGACCTCAGACATTTGGCAAATAACCTAGCCAGGTGACGTGGATAGCCTCGGACGACGGCTCCTCCTCGACGTATGTCACTTGATTGACCCACTGCTTTCCAGCGTCCACGCTTCCCTCGGTCCTGTCGACAACTGGCGAGGTATCCTGTAACGCGCAGCGTGCTGTGTCCACCTCCTTTGCCATATCCACATGCTTGGCTTGCTCCTTCTCATTTCTTGTTGAACGTTGTGCCTAGGCATTCCCTTCATTGGTCGCAACACTAGGTTCCTCTGCCGAAGCCGCACCTGTCAGGTCCAAGGGGAAAACCTCTTGAATGGAGGAAAGGAGCTGGAGAAGAACTGCTATCTTTCCATCTGTGGCATGCAGATGAAATTGAAGGTCCTCCACCCCCTGTCGGAGTTCAAAGACCAAGCCGAAGAGAATTCCAAGGCTTTCTCGTATCTGTGTGTCAAGGAAAGAGTTTGGGGACTGGTTCTCGCTGTTTCGAGGCTCGCAAGGAGGTGTCTCTCCCACAGTCTTCCCATCAGAGTTAGGAATTGGTGTGAGAGGAGGCCCAAACATTGGGGGGTTAGGAAGATGGCATGAGGAGGAAGACGACAGCTTGGGGATTATAGCAAGGCTATCAAACTGCGAAACGAATAGAGCGGGGGGTGGAGGAAGAATTGGCTCAGGCTGAATGGAAGGAGAAGAGCAGGAGGAAGGTGAAGCAAGGGGCAATACAGAGGGTCGGCGAGGTTTCCATGGAGAGCCTCTGCATGGGTTCCCTCAGGGGCATGGCATGAGGCTCGTCTTGTAACGAATAGAGGATGTCAGATGCACCAGGTAGTGGTAGAAAGCTAGGAGCCAAACCAGGGCTGTGATGAGCATGCAATTCTAGGTTAGCGTAGACGAAGGCCGCAGAGGGGGATGCCAATTGGAACACATGCAGAGACAGAAGACATACACATATAACCCGACCATGAAATGAAGCTTGAGTGGAGAGGGGAGCTGTTTAATTTTCATCCGCGCCATGGTAATGGAAATTTAATGCTGGTTCGGGGTGGGGGGAGCCCGTCACATGGCTCTGTGCCTCACTAGCCGTGCCTCTCCTCCGCATCGCGCCTTGTGTATCTCACTAGAACCCCATCCGGGAGTGTGTCCACTGTTCCAGCTTTGCATATACAATGTTGTAGAATGGGGTGAGCAGGTTCCAGAGCCGAGTTGCAGAGGAGTTCTGGACCAATCCAAGTAGTTCCCATATTTGCTAGCTCGTCTGCGACTTGATTCGCCTTCCTCCTAACATGAGCAAGTATGACTGCCTGATTTGGTTTCATTAGGTCTGTGATAATATGTAGCCCATGTGAGAGTCTCCAACTAGGCGACATTATGTCCGGGTTTGCTCCATTTAGAATTCTATGGAGCAAATTGATGATGACTTGGGAGTCCCCCTCAACTATTAGCTTGGTGAAATTGTAGTCAATGGCTAATTGCAATCCCTGGATGAGTCCCCATAGTTTTGCTGCATTGTTTGTGGAATGACCAAGGTTTCCTGTGCTTATGAGAATTATGTGCCCTTGATGGTTGTGGAAGACTACTCCATATCATGTTGTACCTGGATTGCCTTTAGAGGCTCCGTCAAAATTGAGTTTAATGAAATCTACTAGGGGGGGAGACCAAAAGGAGGGGCTACTGAGTGGGGTGGAAGGAGAAGTGGGGGGTAGAGTAAGATGAGAGGGAAGAGGTTGCCAATGATGAAGGATTGTGAGTTCGGAAGGAATGTTGTGCAAGTTTTCGTCGGTCCATTGCTGAAGGTTGAGAGTTTCCATGATATTGCAGCGGCATTGATTCCAACAATGTTGCCAGGGGGAGATGCATTTCTGAAGAGCCTTATGTTCCTTTCTTTCCAAGATTTCCAAAGGATGAAGCCTGGAAGTAATTGCCAAATATGATTAAGGAAGGGGGAATGGAAAGCCTGGTCCCTCCAATCCATGATGGTGTCAATGATACTATCTCTATGTCGATCCGAAGTGTGCATGATGAGTGCCAATTGATCCCAAAGTTGAGCCATTTAAGGGAAAGAGTTGAGGAGATGATTCATGGTTTTGTCTGCCTCTCCCCAAAGCATGCAAATAGAGGGCCCAACAAAACACCTTTTCGAGAGGTTATCCCAAGTTAGTATGCTTGAGTGGGAAACAAGCCATAGAAAGAGGGTGATTTTTGGCCAATGTTTAAGACTCCAGATTTTGTGCCAAATTTTCCTTGTAGGGAGAGGGTCTACCTGAGTTATGATCTGATAAGCTTCCTGCACACTGTAGGTGCCCCTTGGCTAGTATCCGCAATGAAGGATATCCTCTCCTACGATTTTGGGAATCTTTCGTTTGGTCATTTCCTCTTGCTAGGGTACCAGGTCCACATGCGCTTCCAGATTAGTGTCGTTCCCTGTCCAAGTGCCAGCATCACCATGTGTCTTCTGGGGGATTGTCCTACCAATAGTCAACTACTCTTGTCAAGCCCGCGAGTGTAGATTGGGTACAAATGTCCCTTACCCAATCCTCATTGTCTAAAATTGGCCATTGTTGCTAGGAATATTTCTAGGAGAGAGCCATTTCCCCATTTATGATTTCCCAGAAGGCATGCCAAGTAACTAGTTGTTTGTTCTGCCTAGCCGCTATCCATATTAAGGAGCCTGGGTTCTCCCCATTCCATCGAATTAGGTTCTTTTCCACCACATTTGGCACATATTTCTTCATCCAAAGTCTGGCCCAGAGGTCCTTGGGGTGTTTGAGCCACTGCCACCAAATTTTGGCACTTAGAACTTTGTTCATTATGAGGGGGTCCTGTAATCCCAAGTCGCCTTGTTCTTTGGGTTGGCATAGTTTGTCCCAGCTGACCAACGCTATTTTCTTACCTGAATTGAGGCCTTGCCAAAAGAAGTTTCATTGTAAGATTTTAATGGTTGTGAGAACAAATCTAGGGGCAGCGAGCGCAGAGAAGGTGTAGACAGGAAGGGCTTGAAGGACAGCTCAGAGAAGAATGAGATGACTGGGACGATTTAGAACTCGGTAGGTCCAGGAGGAGAGCCTCTTGGTAGAGGATGATAATAGATGTTCCCAAGAGGAGTTACGGAGGGCATTGTCAATCAGGGGAATGCCAAGATATTTGGATGGAAGGGAGCTTCTGTTGAAACCTAGGACATCAAAGATATGTAGCTGAATCAGAGGTGGCGTATTGAAGAAAAAATTTTGGGATTTATCCTTGTTGCAATCCATCCCCGAGGTGTCTAAGAAGGTTTGGAGAATTGCTAGAAGAGAGTTGGCTTCACGGACAGTTTGGGTGCCCATTAAAAGAGTGTCGTCCACAAATTGACTATGCGAGATAGGAGGGGAAATGCCATGCAAGGGTAAACCTGTCAAAAGGTTGTTTTCAATAGCTGGATGGATGGAACGACCAAGACCTTCGGCCATAATGATGAAGAGGAAAGGGGAGAGAGGATCTCCTTGTCTCATTCCTCTTGAGGGGGAGAAGGGTCAAGAGGGGACACCATTGATAAGAATGGAGAAGAAAGCTGAGGAAGTTAGATTCATAATCCAAGTCACCCAGTGTGGATCAAAACCAAAAGTTAAGAGCATTGCCAGCATATATTCCTAGCTTATCTTATCAAAGGCTTTAGAGAGATCTAATTTGAGGAGCATACTTGGTGTTTTGGTCTTCTGCAAAGAGTGGATCACTTCATGTGCTAGGATGACGCTGTCCATGATTTGTCTGCCTTCAACATAGCCTGATTGCTTCGGGGATATAATTGTCAGTAAGATAGGCTTGAGTCTCCTAGCAATCACTTTTTTTTGGAGTTTGTAGATGACATTGCAAAGAGCTATGGGTATAAACTACTTGGGGTGGTGTGCCTGCCCCTCTTTGGGTATTAAGGTGAGGAATGTCACATTAAGAGCCTGGAGGACTTTCCTAGTGGCTCTAGAGTCTTCAAGAATTTCCGAAACCTCTACCCTGATCATCGGCCAGCAATGGTGGAAAAAATCACTGGTGAAGCCGTCAGGTCTAGGAGCCTTGCATTTGGGGGTGTCCTGAAGCACTTGATCCACTTTCTCGATTGTAATGGGCCGGAGCAGGGCTGAGTTTTTCTCCTAGGTAACGAGGGAGGGCACATGCTACATGACCTTAGTAATGGCTGCATGTCTATCTGGGAGAGTTTCCATGAGGAGATCTTGATAGTAGACAATCAAGGTCGACTCCATGTCTTCGTGGGAGTGAATGGTCTCCCCGGTTGCAGAGATGAGATGCGTGATCTTATTGGAGTGCCTTCTGTGGATGACAGTCCTATGAAATAATTTGGTATTGCATTCCCCCTCCATGAGCCATTGGATGCGTGATTTCTGTTTCCATAGAACCTCTTCTTGTCTTTTCCTAGCTTCTAGCTGTTGATTTACAGTTTCTTCCTGGGCTTTTATCTCATTTGTTAGCCCCTGTTTTCTGATCTGGTTTTGAATCTCGCCCATTCATTCTGACAGCTGCCTCTGGGAATCAAAGATGTTTCCAAAGGTTTTCTTATTCCAAATCTTGAGAATTTGTTTGAGATTTTTTAACTTCTGCTGAAATCTGTACATTTTTTAGCCATGAGAGACCTCTGCCTCCCTCCACCAGTCCTGTATTTTTTCCTGGAAATTGGGATGGTCAAGACAGAACTGTTCAAACCTGAAGGGTTTCTTTCTAGGTGTGGCTAGCACATCCAACCATAGTTGAATAGGCTAATGATCTGAACCAGAGAAATTCAAGATGGTAGCTTCCAGAGCTGTGCCTTCCAACATAAGGGAGTCAGAGATGAGGAACCAGTCTAGTTTGCAAGTAATTTGGTGTATTCTGGTTCTTCTATTTGTCCAGGTGTGAATGCCATTGATAGTCTCCAAGTCGATAAGGTGAAGGCTGTCTATGAGGCTGTTGAAGTCATTGGATTCTCGATCCAATCGTCTTGATCCGCCTTTTTTTTCCTCTAGGCTACAAATGATATTGAAATCTCCTCCGATAATCCATCTATTATGCTGCGTTAGATTGGATAAGTAGTTCAGATTCCTAAGGAAATCCTGCTTCTCCCTTAGGCTGGCCGGGCCATAGACATTGGTCAAGTGTCTCGGCTTGTTTGATCCAATAAGCCTATAATCTACTGTAATGGACCAACTGGTGGCGATAAAGTTTTCCAGCAGCATTGAGTTGGTGTTCCAGAGGATAGCCAGTCCTCCAGTTGTACCTGTGGCTACTGTTGAGACTATTTCCCCTTGCTTCCAACAATAGGGAAGTAGCCTGTTGACATCTTCTAAGGTGCATTTTGTTTCCTGCAAAAGTACTATATCAGTTGTTTCCGCCAAAATCAGATCCCGTAGCAATTTTTGCTTGCTACGTCCATTGAGGCCTCTGATATTCCATGAGATGATCTTCATGATGATGAGGGAGTGGGGAGAGGAGGGAAGTTTTGCGAGATCAGGTGGATTTTCCCTGAGTTTACCATGAAGTGGCCTATTTCTTGTATAAGCTTATTGGTGGAATTCCTCCCTCTTTTCTTTTCATCTTTCTGAGATTTACTTGGGTTTTTTTACTGACTACCGTGTATTCCTATCCCTTTGCTAGCTCTTGCTGAGGACCTAGCTGAGGATTTGAGAAAGACCTTGTGCACCATTCATAGTTGATCCCTGGGTATGGTGTATAGTTTTTGCTGCCTATAGGCGTGCTCGAGGTGCTCCAAATCCACCACGGCTAGATCTTGCTCCTCCATCTCCATTTCTGCATCCCCGTCCTCTGTCTCCGAAAAGTCATGTTGATCCTGAGCCACGTTTAGGGGGGTGAGATCTGAATCCTTACCCTATGGGGGTCATACATCCCCTTGTCTGGCAGCTTGGGGGCCATTATATGGAAGTGGTTCAGTGGGTTGTATATGGGTTGCGGGGTTCTCTGGTTGATCTTGTAAAATTGCAAATTTATTACTAGTTGAGGGATCTTTACTTACTTGGGTTGGTTTCTTTCTTCCTCCTTGTCTTCTTTTCCCTGTTGGTTGAGTGAAGTCGTCCTTGTCTTTTCCACTTTCTGGGTTCCCTTATTTGTGAACAATATTGAGAGGGCATTCTCTGAAAATATGGTCGTGTTCATGGAATTTTTGGCATTGGAAGGGAATGTGTTCGTAGTCCATGGTTTGGGTCCATTCCTCATCATGATATTCCAATATGATGGATCCTGGGAGTGGTTTGGCTATGTTCAGGTACACACAGATTCGCGCATAAGAGGTATAGCACCTCTGCTTGGTGGCTTCAGA
Organism: Picea mariana; assembly: GCA_032191745.1. NCBI lineage: Eukaryota > Viridiplantae > Streptophyta > Pinopsida > Pinales > Pinaceae > Picea > Picea mariana. The sequence continues at coordinate 13,030 of JASDQU011103552.1, forward strand.
AGACTTAACATAGATGCCGATGGTGTTGCCTATGCTAGCCAGGACCTCCTCTAGCCAGAATTCTTGGGGGAGAGAGTATCATCTGATCCATACAGGTGCATGTGCAAAGTCCTCCTTTTCAGGGATGAACTTCTCTATCCAGAATCATAAGAAAAGACCCGCCAAGTTGTAGAAGTACGCCCCCCCATCAAAGATGTGGTTGCGATCCTCAAGGTTCTGGAGGATGATTGTGAAAAACCCCTTAGATCCCAGTTGAAAATCATAGTGACCTTTTGGCTTCCACCAATATTGTATCCATTTGATCAGATCACGCTCAGAAGGCCAGAGCCCCAGGAATTTTCCCACCAAGGCATAGTCTCTAATATATTGCTTTTGCTCTTCTATGCATGGTGAGATGATAACATATTTTGGGGCCTGTGGCACTTGTGGGATACATTTACCTGGCATCCATGGAGCTGACGTGGTGGATGGGATAGTCTCTTTATCTGGATCGATGTCCATCTCCCGATCCTTCAATGTTCCTTCTTCTAATAGTTTCGAGAGTAGATCTGGTGGCGGCTCGATAGTCGGTCGTTTCGTACCCTCTACAACATTTCCATTCGTCGTGGCTTGGCTGTAGGAGGCGCCTGTCGACCCTCCCTCCTTGCAAGACATGAGCCCCAACGTGGCAGCTGTTGGAACAATGTGGCTCAGAGCAGCTGCAAAACCCTAAACCCTCGGCTCAGAGCATTCATCCACTTCATCATCGGTGAGACAATATGTTTTGAGTAAAAAAGGCTATTGATATTCCATTTCTTGTATCACTTCTGGTCCCACCAATACTCTATCCTATATTGGATCCAAACTCAAAGTTGTCTTACAAGGTCATCCGTATAAAAACTCTAAAGGTTCCATCTTTAACGTACTATGATAATTGTAGTTATACGCAAATTCTACCAATGGTAAAAAATATTCTCATCATTTATGTTGATCCATCACATACATTTGAATCATATCCTCTAGAATTTGATTCATTATTTCAGTTTTTTCATCTGTCTAGAGATGATATGATAAATTCAATTTCATTTCCAAAGAATCTTGGAAACTAGTCCAAAAATTCACAGTAAACATTGATCCTATGTCAAATATTATCTTCCTTGGCATGCCATGAAATGTTACAATCTCGTTAACAAAAATTATAGCTATGTTCGGTGCTTGATACGTTGTATAAACTGGAATAAAATGCACACTCTTCATCAAAATGTCGATGACTACAAAAATAGAATCGTGCCTCCTTACTATCAATGGAAATCGATGAATAAAATACATTGATATAACTTCCCATTTTGATACAGGAATCACATGTGGTTGTAATAAACCCGTTGGATCTCTATGTTCATCCTTCACTTGTTGACATTCAAGAAATCTTTCCACATAGTTAACTATATTTGTCTTCATTCCTTTCCAAAAGAACAATGATTTCATATTTTCCTTAATCTTCGTGACTCCAAGATGAGCCATATACACCGCTAGAAGAGCTTCTCTCAAAATTAACTTCCTCAATTCGACATTTGGTGGTATGTAAATTATGCCATTATACCTTAGTAGCTCATCAATAACCAAAGAATATCCTTCATATCTAGGTATCATCATGGTATCTTATCCGATATTATCTTTTACTTCCTTGTATCATTCGTCATCTCTCTGTAATGTCAATCTCTTTTCCTGAAGATTCGTCTTTAAAGGTATTACTGAGAAAATGTGAGGTCTCTGAGTCAATGCATCTTCTACTGTGTTAATTGTTCCTTTAATATATGTGATCTCAAAATGGTATTCACTTAAAATTTATGACCAACATCTTTATCGCGTGTTCAAGTCTCTCTGAGAAAAAATGTGTTGTAATCCACTATGATCAGTTTTCAGTTCGAATTTCCATCCAATAAGATAATATCTCCAAACTCTCAAGGAATAAAGAATTGCTAATTATTCCAGGTCGTGCTTAAGACGATTCTCTTTGTTCCTTATTATTTTTCTTGAAATATATGTGATAAATCCACCTTCTTGCATTAATACTCCACCCAATCCTTCCTTGGATGTGTGAGTGCATACCAAGAATTATTTTTCCATATCTGAAAATTTCATTATTGGTGTTGTTGTTAATAGTTCTTTAAGCTTCTGAAATTTTTCTGCGCACTTCTCTGACCAATTTTTTTTTTTCTTCTCTTACAGTTCCACAATTGGATTTTCTATCTTTGAAAATCCTTCGAAAAAACATCCATAGTAACTAGCTAATCCCATAAAACTACATAGTTCTATCATTTTTGTTGGTGCCAGCCATTCCATAATAGGCTCAACTTTCGTTGGATCCATAGTGATACCTTCTCCAGAATAATGTGTCCCAAATAATGAATCTTTGTTTGATAAAATGAACATTTTGACTGTTTTTCGTACAACTTGTTTTCTCTTAAACACTATAGCACTAATCTCGGGTGTTCATCATGATCCTCTCTTATCCAATAGTAAATAAATATATCCTCAATAAATACTTGTATGAACTTATCCAAGTATTCGAGGAATACCCCATTCATTAAACTCATAAATACACCAGGAGCATTTGTGAGTCGAAATGGTAATACAATAAATTTATAATGTTTCAAACATGTCTTAAACATTGTTTTAGGAATGTCTTCCTCTTTGATTCGTAACTTGTGATATCTATTGGGCCTCAGAAATGTCACATTTATATCCTCTTTTCCCTTCACCATTCCTTACATTTCATCATCCCCTTAACCTTTTATCATACCATTTCCATAATGATACTAGGGTTTCTCCTTATTATTTTCCATTGTATTCATTTCAGTATCATAAATGAATTTGTGATTAAATATTAGAGAAATAACATATTTTCATTATATATAAAGGTTGGATGAGTTTGATGATGTGTGCAGGCATATGTGAAGATTTCAACAAAGTCAAATATTACCACATAGCCTCAAATTCGAATTTCATCTTCAAGCTTTGAAGATTTGAAGAAAATTTGGGACAATCATTCAAGCATATTCAAAGGAGAAGATCATGGAAGATTTGGATGGAATATCTTATCTAAGATATGTGAGAGATGTGTGAAGGATTTGAAGGGATCGTATCTTCTAATAATGGGAAATTAATTGAGAATGGTTGAGAGAATAGTGGATCTGTAATTATGACACTCTTCAAGACTCTCATGTATATAAGAGAGTGTTCTCTCTTCATGAGGGTCATCATGGTATTCATAATTGGGAGAGTAAGAGATCATGTAATTCATAATTTAGTCTTGTAATTAGGAGAAGGGGAATCTTAGCTTTGATTCTTTCATTGTTATTCTTTCATGCTTTGACATTTGATTCTTGTAATATAATTTGAGATTGATATATTGTGTGATCTCATATATGTCTTTTGTCATTCAACTCTTCACATGTTGTCTTGCTTCCTAGATTAATTTCCTGCTTTCCTAGATTAGTCTTTCAATTCTTTCCTAGATTAATTTCATTTCAACAATTTAGATTAGATTACTTCTACTTCAGTCCCGCATATATAGTGTGTGTGCTTCGTAATCCTATGAACCTAGGATTGACAAATTAAATAGTTGGGAAAGTACTACAATGGAATTAAAATGACAATATTTCTGCCTAAAAATATCCAGATCTCAAATCGATCTTTGAAAACATTGTCGCTCCCTTCATTTGATCAAATAATTCATCAATTCTCTGTAACAGGTAATGATTCTTGATCATGGATTTTTTTAATTGATGATATTCAATGCAAAGCCTCCACGATCCATCCTTCTTTCTTACAAAAATTTCTAGCACACCCCATGGTGATACACTTTGACATATAAGTACCAAATCCAACAACTCCTTCAATAGCATCTTTAACTCTTCTAATTTTGTTGTCAACATATGATATGGAGTTCTTGCAATTGGTTCTTTAGTAGGATTTAAATGTATAGTGAATTCCAATTCCCTTTGCGAAGGTAAACCTAGTTGTTCCTTAGGAAAAACATCGACAAACTTTGATACTACTCGAAATTCTCCCAATATTTCCACGTCACCTTTTTCATTACATGCTAATATGGCGTACAACTTACATCCTTTGTGCATGATTTTTTGTAATCGTAGGGAAGAAATAAATCTTAACGATGCTCCTTGGTTTCTGATTCACCCAAGAAGGTGATCTGTTGGAGAAGGTGACCAAACAAGACACAGTCCATCTTTGACCAAAAGTGTTCAGGGGCGCAAATAGGAACAGGGGCGCACCATTGGTTTGGGTGACTAAGCAATGGAGATCCAATGTCAGGATGATCTAAGAGTAGCCAAGAGGATGTGTCTATCTCGATGTGAGTTCTGGGGATTAACAGGAGAAGATCAGTGAAACCATAAAGGGGGGTGCACTTACTTCATCCCAACAAAGGAAAAACCAGCAAGGGCACAAACCCCAGGTTGTTGCGCCCTCCTTTCTGCCTCAGAAACTTGCAAGAAAATGATTTGCTCCCTGATAGATTGTCTAGCTAATGGATTAAGCTCAATCTCAGAGGTTGAAGCATGGAAAATGGAGCAACCAGTATGCATCCATGAATAAAGGCACATTGGATAACCTTGAGAACCACAAAAAATGAAAATGCAGCAAACGTGAAATGTAAAATCAGAAAACAAAAGTCGAATGAGACACATAGCTTCAAGAAAAAGATGACAATTCTTTATTTGAGTCTTGGTTCACCTTATATACCGAGGGAACCATTTATTTACATATTCTTAAATATCATTTTTATACCGAGGAATTTAATGCCAGACCTTGCCTTTGTATAGATAGTGGTTGAATTGAATTAAAGGGTTTCTTTTAGAAGGCCCAGATCATGGTCAGTTCTGGGTAAATATTTATGAAACTTCAATGTAATTGATGAGGTTAGGTGAGAGAGGACGAGCTCGCACAGCCCCTCTTCTGTAATGAGATCTTGTTTCATATTTCATAAGGCAAAAAAGGAAGATAGACAGATAGAGAGGTTTGGGTAGAGAGGCCTTAGACGTAGAATAGTTCTGAGAGAGAGAGATAGAGAGAACTGAGAATTTTTTACGGTCCATTTTTTGTAAATCATCTTTATAGACACATAGAGATAATAGAAAAGCAATTTTTATTGCATATCGTGTGTTTATGTATGCTCTATATATTTTTAATAATTTTCATGTTTTGAATGCATAACTGGTGAAGTATTGCATGATTTTCAATTGTTTCTCGCCTTTGATTTTCCGAGTGCAAGGAGTGCACACAATCGCCAAAGAGTTTGTTAACAAAGGTCTAACCTCAAGGGAAATCTCAGGAGGGATACCATTGAACCTTCATCAATAGAAGTGCAAGGAGTGCATGAAAAAATCCTTGTATTGAGTTCAGAGAGAACCAGAGTTACTGAGGCCTCTATAGAGCTTTGTCAGGTGGGCATTAAGAGGGTGCAAGTGTGCACAAAAAAATTCCGTGTTGAATTCAGTAAGAACTAGAGTTAATGAATACTTTGTGAGGAAAATCTATGCAAGGTGTGCATCAAGAAATAGGAACACCAAGAGGGAGAGAAGTGTTTCTTATTCAATAAATCCTTCGGATCTGAGATTGAAGAAATCCTGAGAATGCAAGGTGTGTGTGGGAGTTTGAAATATATGAGAAGATTAATATCGAACGGGATAATGCAAGAAGGGTGCGCAGAGAGGAATTATTAGATGTCCATAGGATCAGGAGAGAAAGTGTAGTGAGACCCAAACAAGTCGGATTCATAGGAGAAGTTCTAATGTCAATCCCTTTGAACACTTACAAAAATATTCCATGTTGCAGGAAGGTGAAATCTTAAGAGGAGGAGTAACAACTGGCATCAGATCAACTACGAAGGAGAAACTCTGAACCATCAAATCCATGTCCAGACACTCATTAGAGAGCATGAAGGAGAACGGATCTCATCTATTAGATCTAAGTGTAGAGGACCAACAGTCATTGAATCAAGGTAAAATAAACGAATGTTAACCCTTTGTGCACATAAGAAAACGAGCTTATCAAAGTCCTGAAGTGAATAGGGACTGTCCAACGTCTAGGAGGGTAGGTGGTGAAAGATCTGAGGTTTCAGGTGAAAGCACTCTAGGAGGAATGAGTGCACAAGACTTGAAACTCCTGAATCCCAAAGGCTGAAGCTGATAGGACTGTTAGATCAAGGCAGAGACATGCATCAAGAGATCGTAAACTCTGGGAGAATCGCGAAGGAAGAGGTTGAGATCTGATATCACTGAATATTGAACAACTGAAGCAAGCAACACCTGTCGATATGGAGGAGGACAGGAATTAACAGATTGTGGACTTCAGTGGATTGCATGCCAGAGATTTACGGGTGTTGAGATTTGAGATCGCCAAAGGCCAGATTCTCGGAGCGGACGACAACTGTATATCTGAAAGAGAATCTGTGACAGTAGATCTGGGGTGTTTGTGAAACCGGACATTGGAATATTTGCGAGGAGCGGAGGAGAAAAATCATGAAAGGAGAAGTCATGAAATGATTATGGACCGTTGGATGTGGGGTGACAGGTGGCCGAGATCCAGACACATCGTGTTGGTTGTGGAGCTTGATTATGTTCCTGATCCATAGGTCCTTTCTTTCAGCCATGTTTATACCCCATGAAGACTTTACACCCCAGAAATATGTACACTCTTCCACACAGGGGAGTGCAAAGGGGTGGTGCCCCCTCTGCGAGGTCCAGGGGGCCTATCCCCCTGGATGGGGGGTTCGAGGGAAAGCGGGCCCCCGGCGAGGGTTCAAGGGTGAATCCCTCGAAGGAAAAATTGCCTTTTAAAAGTATATTGTAATTTTTTTGTAAATCTAGACCGTTCATAAGGTCACAGATCTAACGGTAGAAATTATGTTAGGGTTTTTTTCCCTAGAAGGAAACCCTTTGTTATGAGGGAAATGTATTGCGGCTATGCATTATGGCGAGTATTGTATTTTGAGAGAGGATACTGTGAAAGAAAGAAGAGGAAGTTACAGTGGTTTTTTCTGCAGGTTGTATCCCTTCATTTGTTGGATAATAATAAAGGAAGGACCTGGAAATTTCTCTGGTGGATGTAGCCCACACTGGGTGAGCCACGTAAATCTATGTCTCTCTTGTATTGTGTATCTTATGTGTTTTGTTTCCACATTTGTTTTATTTTATTGCTCCACAATCCTGTTTTTCTAACAACTGGTATCAGAGCGAAAGGTAACTCGCAGGAAAAGAGGGTTCTTGGTTCGAGTGGGAGCAATGTCGGAAGATGGAAATTTTAGGGTCGAGAAATTTAATGGCCAAAACTACCAGTTATGGAAGATATAGATGGAAGATTATTTATATTAGAAGGATATATTCCTACCATTGGATAGAGTAGAAAAGAATTTGATGGCCATGAAGGATGAAGAATGGGAGATTCTTGACAGAAAGGCTCTAGGAATGATACAACTGAGCTTGGCAGCATCGATGGCTTTCAATAATTCGAAAGAAAAGACAACGAAGGATATGATGGATGCATTCGCTAAACTGTATGAAAAACCCTCGGCATCTAATAAGGTATTTTTAATGAAGAGATTATTTAATATGAAGATGTCAGAAGGTGGGTCTGTTGTAGATCATTTAAATGAATTTAATACGGTTACTAATCAGCTAAGTTCTGTAAAATTGGACTTTGATGATGAGGTTAGGGCTCTTCTAATCTTCAGCTCATTGCCATAAAGATGGAATGGCTTGGTCATGGCTGTAAGTAACTCTATCTCTGGTTCAAATACTTTAAAATTTGATTATGTTGTTGGTGTTATCCTTAGTGAGGAAATGTGATAGAAAAACACAGGTGAGACATCAGGTAATGCGTTGAACATGGAGAACAGAGGAAGACAAAAGGATAGAGGAAAGGGCTTAGGGAACTGGGGGAATTCTAGGAAGGGAAGATCCAAATCTAGACTTTGAAAGATAGATTGTTGGAATTGTGGGAAGAAAGGACATCTGAAGAAAGATTGCAGAGCTCCAAAGAAACAAAGAGATGGACAACAGAAGAGAAATCAGGAAGCAAATGTAACAAGTGATATGTTACAAGATGCTTTGATTCTTTCTATAGATANTCTTGGGTAGTAGATTCAGGGGATTCATTTCATGCCACACCCCATAGGAAACATTTTCTATATTATGTTCAAGGTGATTTTGGACAGGTTCATTTGGGTGATGATGCACCATGAAAAATTGTTGGAATGGGAAAGGTAAAAATAAAGCAACGCAATGGAAACCAATGGTTTTTGAAAGAGGTAAGACACATTCCATATTTAAGGATAAATCTAATTTCAACAGGGTAGTTGGAAAGTGAAGGTTGTATATCCATATTTATAGATAAGACGTGGGAGGTCATCAAAGGATCATTGGTGATAGCAAAAGGAGAGAAGGTAGGTACATTGTATTTATGTACTGGTAATACTAACTCTTCTATATTTTTAGCTTCTATAGGAGTGGATACAACACTGTGGCATCATAGGCTGGGAAAAATGAGTGAGAAGGGTATGTAGATACTTCAAAAAAGAAATTTACTGCCATATCTTAAACAAATTTATTTGGACTTCTGTGAGCATTGTGTTTATGGAAAACAAAAGAGAGTCAAATTTCTCTGAGTCGGAAAAGAAAACAAGAATGAAAGGCCAGAGCTTGTGCATATATATGTATGGGGACCATCTCAGGTATCATCTCTTGGTGGATCTCTTTATTATGTTACTTTTATTGATGATGCAACTAGAAAAACTTGGGTTTATTGCATTCGACAAAAATCTAAT
>JASDQU011103553.1:8829-29578 GCA_032191745.1 Picea mariana
TCCGTGTGTCTGCCACGTGTCACTCAGAATTGTGATTTCCAGGTTCCTGAAATGCCAAATCAACTTGACACTTGTCCTTATATGATTGTGCCACGTGTCCTTTCTGACGTAGGCTGCCACCTGTCCTTGCTGACATGGTCTGCCACATTCACCTCCTGGGTCTGACGGCACAGATTTGTCCTTGATCCAACGACTAGGATTATTTCATGATTTCTCATATCGCGAGTTCGAGAGGTTAGGGAACCCCGTTTCTTTGACTTTCCAGTCAGCGAAATGACGATCTTTCGCCACGTGTCTTATGGACCCAACGGTCCAGATCTTATCGTGATTTCAAAACTTGATGGGCCTTTGTCGTGTCTGTTTCGGGATTTCGAGATTCGCTACTTCAAAGGTTAAAGTTCCTTTGATCTTTGATTTCCCAGTCTGCGAAACTCCGAAATGGAGTCTTTGTTGATGTGCCTGTTCCAGGATTTCGGCGTTTCGCATTTCGCAACTTCAGGACTCATGTGATGAAGAGTCTCGACTCTTGACTCCTCCAACTCTCGGTATTCGAAACTCCGAAATGGAGTCAGATCAACGGTCCGCAATCTCCCTTTGATCAACGACTCAGATTAAGTCGTGGTTTCACATTTCGCAATTTCGTCATTCTTGTCGTAAGTGTTCTTGACACCTCCAACTCCCGATATCCGAAACTCCGAAATGGAGTCAGATCAACGGTCCACGATCTCCCTTTGATCAACGACTCAGATTAAGTTGTGGTTTTTTATTTCGTGATTTCAACATTCTTGTCGTGAGTGTCCTAGACACCTCCAACTCCCGGTATCCGAAACTCCGAAATGGAGATTAAGTCGTGGTTTCACATTTCACGATTTTTTTCCGTGAGTTGCTTCCTTGACTCCTGGAGTTTACGCTTCTGAATGGGATCCAACGATCACTTGTTGAACTTGCCATTGCCATGCCATTATCCCTGTGCTGCTGGTCGTGATCTTTGCCATCAATGACAAACACACATACTTTTCTCTATCTCTTCTGATCTTATCGAGCTTGCTCTGTTGCGTCTTCCCAAAATACTTCTGGTGCCCGCCTGACACATTCTTCCTGTACTTAAGCCATCGTCGTTGTTGTACTTTCCATGAATGAAAAGAATACGCTGCTTGTAAAACATGCCAACAAGGTAGGCCAAGGCAGAGGCTCCCCCACAAACATCTCATCCTAGAGACTAAAATTCGAAGGACCCACTAACTGAAAGAGAATTATTCTAATGTTGAAAAAAGTAAGAAATATATAACTCAATCAAATGAGACTTTCTATAATGAAATCACATTAAGACCCATTACAAACTATTCAAAACCATTACAAATTATTCAAGACCCATCATTGATGAGAAATATATAACTCAATCTAAATGAGATTTTCTATAATCAAAATGCATTAAGGTCCATTTCATACAGTTCAAAACCTATTATTAATAAGAAATATATATTTTTTATAATCAAAATGCATTAAAACGTATTATAAATTATTCAAAACCCATTCTTAATAATAAATATATAACTTAAATCAAATGAGACTTTTTATAATCAAAACACATTAAGACCCGTTACAAATTGTTCAAAACCCATCATTTACCAATGATAAAAAGAAAGTTTACACTTAAAACACAAAGAAAGGGAGGAAAAAAGGAACATGGATAGCATTTTGCCATTGTCGATCCATATCAATGTGTCCATTACACAGGACACATTTTCAAATCTTTAGAAATTTACCTTTCTATAGCACACCACAATGTATGAATTTATTTGCTTTTTTTCACACATGTAGAGTACAATTTCCATGTGGGGACTAAATGCCATGTAGCCCATCATTTTTCCAACTTGACCAAACATTTAATGTATGTCGATTATACAGAAAAAACTAAAAAAAAAATATACATGTAAACCTATACAAAAAATTGACAACGTGGTTTACTTCACCAAAAGCAATCATAAATGCAAAAGTGGTCATCGTAAGCTTCTTATCTAAAAATGGGACCTTAGAATATCAAGTAGGCCGCGATTGGTTTACATGAGAATCAAATTGGATTTTTCATATCTAACTTTACAGTTGGACTAGTTTATGAGAATCAAATTGGCTTTTTAAAATCTAACTTTACACTTTTGGGCTCCCAAGTACCTTCACCTTTGTGTCCACAAAGTGGAGGACAATGGGGCTCATCTTTCCATTGAAAATATGTATCATCTTGGTTATTTTATGAAGAAAACATATAATTATATAATTTACTTGATATGTTGATAATATTAATTTATGTAATGTGCTCATGTCATTTTCCAACGTTAGTGAAGCCATTAAACGTACACTCTAATGATATGTAAATGGGAGGTTGATTGGGGTGTGGAACCCTCCTTGAGGTTTTTGAGTGAGTTGATGGAGGTTGAAAATTTTACTGTATTTAGAAGATTGATTAGGGAACGTAATCAAAACTAAATCAATATATATATAAAAGTAAGTTTATTATGAAATTATTGGTCGTCAAGGCATGAGAGAGGTTCATAATAATTTATAAAAAGTAAGAGGAAGGTGAGAGGTGGTTATTTTGAACAATATAGATAAATATGAGTTGGTATTAATGCTAGATGAAGATCATCGTCTTTCAAATGACTCAGTTGTGATATTGATGATTTAAGTGTGATCATGTTGGGGATTACTTATTTTGGCTCAGGAATCAGTGGACAAAAGCAAGTAATATTTCCCATGATTGGACCTGTTAACACATATTATTGTAAGGGGGGTTGTTTTCCCTAAGGAAGTGGTACCTTGGTCAAAATGTGAGAAAAGAGGCTTAGAAACTCACAAATGGCCTTTAGCCTAAGTCGGGGGTCTGATTTGATATTTTGGCGCCCACACAGTCCTAGTCATCTCGTCAGCTCCCCATCATCAGCGTCCACGTCTGCCTGCCAAGTCCTCCTTGCAAGTGTCCAACAAAGCTCCAAATGGTGAAGTTCAGAGTGCGGCCCGTCCTGATCCTGATGCAGACAGTTCATGAAAGTGAGGTGACAGTTGAGACATCGTCTCACCGCATAAATGGAAAGCCAGAAAGGACTAGCAGAGAAGAGCTTGCATTTGACAGGGGAAGGCATGCACAGTCTGAATGAGAAGACACAAGCGTATGGCATTGGACGAGAAGCTTGAGCACGCCTCTGCTGGGCGAATTTTTGAGTATATGTACGTATTTTTGATATTTTGTAATGGTCGATGGTTGAGCTAGGCTCCAACATTGTAAAGTTTTGATGAAGCTCTGGTTCTTCTAGTTATGTATCTTGATTTGAGACTTATTGTTTAATGAAAGTCAACTTCTATTTCCATCTTATTTGCCTCTGATATGGAAGTGTCCATGATTGAAGGATTCACATGTATTGTTATAGTTGTGTTGCAATGTATGTTTGATCACAGTTATGTTTTAATGCTCTTTAGTTTCCTGAAACTTCGAATCCAAGAGGATCTTGTTTTCTAAGTTTTTCTTCCTTAGGCTGCTAGAAGACCGGATGTCCATAGCAAACCTCTACATTCTCCTCACCAGTTCTTCCTCCTACTCACTTTACTACAACTTACTGACTGAAGTTGGATCAAGACCTCACCTGCTTATGCATGTTGGTCCCTGTTTTCTGAGTTAAAATGATATTGTCTTGAGTCTGCACCCATTCGACCTCTTTAAAACCATCATGTGACATACAAAACTCTGACGGGTACTGCGCTTACCTCCAATGAAATCTGGAGTTGAATTCTAGTGCTAACGTTTATGGTGCTGTTGTCGGGGAACGAATTGAAGAATTTTCCCTGGGATTGAACGACAAAGCTTATTGATTCTGAAGGTGCATCAGAACTCAGTACATCAAAGATTGCAACTGTGCACCTGGAGACTCCACTATTTCGGTCGTGGCTTCTAGAGGCAGACCCACACAATTGCCTCAGGCTACACCTGAAACTTACCCAGAGAGGATTATCAAGAAAGGAAAGATTTCTTGTGAAGGCTTTAGCTGCTGGCCCAGATTGAAAAGCTCGCTGGAAGAACGATAATGACCAGATTTGGTTTTTGATGGTGAACAAAGACCAAACACCTTCAGATTGCATATAATTCAGCTGGCGACTCCATGGTTAAAGGATCGATTGGCGACTCCATTGGTCTCAAATGGAGAAAATTTTGGCTCGAAGGTTTGTTCCTTTTAATTTCTTCTATGTTCCTGGTTTTCCAAATGTTGTTCCTACTATGGATGAATGGGGAGATTTTTTGCCCATATTTAAAGAGCTTAAAGAGGACAACCCTGCAGAGCATCTCTGTGAGTTTCATGAACTCATGCATCAATGGGAGATACATCATGAGGATGTATTATTAAATATGTTCGTATTCTCATTAGCAAGATATGCTCGTGAATGGTATCACTCCTTACCCCCTGCTAGCATCTCCTCCCTGGAAGAATTTCATGCAGCTTTCAATAATCATTGTCAAAAGTATTATTCCTTTGAGTTAATTTGTCATAATTGTTGTAAAGAATATAAAGACCGTGTTCAAGGTATGACTATTTCAAATGAAAGCTGTGAGAATGAACGCTATGAAAGCTGTGAGGAGGAAGGATGCGAGGAGGAAGAAGATTCCTTGGCTGAGTTGGCATGGCTGGCGAGGTCACTTTCTGCTAGGATGGATAAATTGAAGGCAGATTGTGTTCGCTTCTCTTTTGAAGAAAGAACAGAGGATTTTCCAGTCCTTGAAGTAGATCTCCTTGACATCCCTACTGATGACGATGGTGTTGGTGATTTCATAGCTGAAGCACCATTATATTCTGCCCCTGATGAACCCGTCGTATCGGAATTAAAAGAGTAGATTGTTGTGGAAGAGGATTCTTCTCTTTTCCTTCAAGAGATTTCCCACTATGTGTTTTTACCTGGGATTGAAATGAAGGATCATGAGATCACCCTTGTTTTGCAAGATGTGGGAGTTCTTCACTCACCCAACTTTTGATGAGTATTCAGATGAAGAGCAACAGAGCCCTACATCACATTTTGATAGCTTGGGAAGCAACCATACCATGTATGACAACTATGAATTAGTTTCTGAGCTGGATATGTAGGATTTCCAAGATCATACAACAGAGTCTTATCCTCTATTCACTAAAGAAAAATATTATGAGGAAATCAACCATCCTGGACCTGCAGAAGACATCAAGCAACATATTGAAGAGCAGAGCTTTCCCACGATTCCTGTTTATGACGATTATGAATCTGACCCTTGGGAGAGCCATGAAGAAGAAAATGAGCAACAAAAGGGGCTGCTTATATCTTGTATAGAGCTTACTAGTGAGCGACCATCGCCTTAGATCAGCTAGCCTGCACCGACCTTTCACCCACCTGCGCTTGCCATAGACATCCAACCTCGTGTGAACAGTTGCAAGACAAATGAGGCTACTTGTTGCAAATTTTCTGGAGTTTGTCGCTTGTCCTATGAGCCTGTGGAGGAATACATGGAGTTATATTTCCTTCATGTTTTGAAGCCACCCAACTTTATCCTGAGCTCAACATTAGGGGGAAATCTAAAGAATGTAATTGTTCTGCTGTCACAGTTGCATTATCGGTTATCAATCATTGACAGAATAAACAAATTTGCAACTAGGAAGTTGCTTGAGTGGCTATGGTCCTATGGTGGAAGTTTGCTTTCACCTAGCACTGTGTAAAAATTAATTAGTCTAGGATGTACATAAATAATCTCCTTTGGAGCCCATGTGTTTTGCTTTTGTTTTTAGAATAGTGTTCTTGTTGGCCTGTATTTCCTCAGCATGATGTTTTTAGATTGACTCCATAGCTCAATGCAGAAGGCGACTGGAACTACTGAAGATATTAGAGCCTCCCAGGGAGGACTCTATCCCCCATGGAGCCTAATTTTAACACATATTATTGTAAGGGGGGTTGTTTTCCCTAAGGAAGTGGCACCTTGGTCAAAATGCGAGAAAAGGGGATTAGAAACCCACAAATGGCATTTAGCCTAAGTCCAGGGTCTAATTTGATATTTTGGCGCCCACGTAGTCCCAGTCATCTCGTTAGCTCCCTATCATCAGTGTCCACGTCTGCCTGCCAAGTCCTCCATGCAAGCGTCCAACAAAGCTCCATATGGTGAAGTTCAGAGTGCGGCCTGTCCTGATCCCAATGTAGATAGTTCATGAAAGTGAGGCGGAAGTTGAGACATCATCTCACTGCATAAATGGAAATCCAGAAAGGACTGGCAGAGAAGAGCTTGCGTCTGATAGGGGAAGGCATGCGCAGAGGAGACTGCATGCAAAGTCTGACTAAGAAGACACTGACGTATGGCATTGGACGAGAATCTCGAGCACACCTCTGCTGGGCGAATTTTTGAGTATATGTATGTATTTTTGATATTTTGTAATGGTCGATGGTTGAGCTAGGCTCCCACATTGTAAAGTTTTGATGAAGCTCTGGTTCTTCTAGTTATTTATCTTGATTTGAGACTTTTTGTTTAATGAAAGTCATCTTCTATTTCCATCTTATTTGCCTTTGATATGAAAGTGTCCCTGATTGAAGGATTCACATTGATTGTTATAGCTATGTTGCGATGTATGTTTGATTGCAGTTTTGTTTTAATGCTCTTTAGTTTCCTGAAACTTTGAATCCAAGAGGATCTTGTTTTCTGAGTTTTTCTTCCATAGGCTACTGGAAGACCGGATGTCCATAGCAAACCTCTACATTCTCCTCACCAGTTCTTCCTCCTACTCACTTTACTACAACTTACTGACTGAAGTTGGATCAAGACCTCACCTGCTTGTGCATGATGTTCCCTGTTTTCTGAGTTAAAACAATATTGTCTTGAGTCTACGCCCATTCGACCTCTTTAAAGCCATCCCGTGACATATAAAACTATGATGGGTACTGGGATTACCTCCAATGCAATCTGGAGGTGACTTCTAGTGCTAACAAGACCTATTAAAACATACAATTCCACCTTTAAATTGTACACATGGGTTTTTGCAGATAAAGACTAGCTTGTCCGTAGAATTTTTGATAAAGTATTAGGGCACCCATTAGTTGGAAATAAATTTCTTAATATGATTGTTTCCATTTAAGTGTTAGATTTTGTCAATATAATCTAACAAGGGAACATTGTTTCCCTTTAGAATATGCTGAAATCTATTGAAAAACTTGAGAAGACACAGACACATGGAGAATTTACCACTAGACATTTATCTGTGTATGATTAGGACTTCCTTGTTGACAAACTACTTCTCAGTCACACTCCACCATTTCCTTGTCAATGACATCTCCATCAACATTGACAAACCCAAATTCAATTCTTATTTTTCCATCCCATTGACATCAACAATGCAATTGTCTATAAATTCATTGTACATGACCCCGCTTGCTCAAGAGGATCACTCTAGAAGTATGGTAAATACCGCGTGGTGAATACATGAGGGTATTTAATCTTCCAAATGTAGACTTTGGTATAATGGTAAAAATTTGGGGTTAAGGGACTTTAAAATTACACAGGAGAACGATTTTTTTTATTGTTGGTACCAAATTTTAGGACGAAAATGTAAAATTTCCATAATGGAATATAAATAATTAAAATTGATTTACCACTAGGAGGCTAGATAAATAAGAGAAGGATATGGGAAATTCTAAAAATAGGGGTACTAATTTTCATAAGCCCATTAACACATGTGTTTTGAACATTTTCTAATAAGTGACCCCCCTATGCCTGCTTGTCAATGAACCTTGTTGTTCATTGTGGGTGAAATTGTTGTCTATTATTGGTGAACTTGTTGCTTGTTGTTGATGATTTTCATTGTTGGTAAGGGAATTGCTAGTGTAGTATGTTTTTTTATGATCATCTCTTGTTGGTACATTTCCTTGTCAACAAATTGTTGATCAATCACACTCTATGGCTGTCTTGTCGGTGAAGGGCTTGTTGACAACTATTTCTTCCATGAAGCTCTGAACAACCATAGGCTTGTTGACAATTTCTATATCAATGACACTTATGCTTGCATTTATAAGCCATTTTTTGGATTATCCATAAGGGCATGATTCGACCCCAAAAATAAATTGCATGGACCAATCATCATAAGACACATGGTAGTATTCTCCTATAAAAAATGGCTTGTTTGTGATGTTGGGGAGGTGATTTCAGATCAATGCCAAGTACTGTCTTCCACATAGTCGTTCTCCTTTGGAGAGATAAACACAAGATTTAGATGACTGTTGATGCAACTAATGTATGTTCCAAGTGTGGATTGTATTTAATGTTGTTGTTGTTTAGTTCCATTGGAGAAATATATGAAGATTAAAGACATGTTTAATGCAAGTGTTCTTCATAGGTTAGTTGATTTTAGTTGTTGTTGTTATATTCTCCAATGACCCTTGAAGGGAGTTTCAAGAGATTATATTTATACACAGAAGGGAAATGAAATAGGAATTGGATCCTCTTCATACCAACAATGCTATTGAAATGGAGAACTCTTAATGACCAATTGTGTATTCATCTTGTATTCTTATATTGAAATTGTTAATTATTATGTTTAATTGTTTTCTCTATAATCTTATGGTTATTCTAGGGGAAACATGAGTGGGTGGGAATCTTCATGATCCCAGGGGGAACAAGTTGGTTCACTATGCCTGGGGCTTGGGTAGGGGTCTAACAACCTAGCCGCGGCCTACTCCTTATGGTACATACTAAATATTTCCAAATCGCAAGGAATCAAAGATTTGATGGTCTTCAAAGAATTTATGATCATCATTCGAGCTATAAAATTCAACTTGAAAATAGGAGGGAATCAATTACAAAGTTTGGTGGCTCAAATCAAACAACCTGTCCTTGATTTTGATCACATCTTTATCTTTCGCATTCAGAGGTTGTTGAATGGGGAAGTCGATGCATGTGATAAGATCACAACCACTATGCAATTGGGCCATATGGTTAAAAATGGGGAGTATCATACTCTCCCCCTCCCTTAACTTGTTAATGATTGGTCATTTCAAGTCATCGACGGGTGTGCTCAATGAACATTTGGCATGGAAGACCATATGGGTATGCATGCTCTTAAGGTGGAGGAGGGTTGGTAGGAAACTGTTAGCTTACCTACATTTAATTATAGTGATGGCTAATGCAGGTGATATACCAGAGTTGGAAGATATGGGTGTGCATATGGGATTTGTTGTTTTGGAAATTTGAGTTTTCTCCTCATCCATGTAGCTTGGTCGAGAGAGAATATGGAGGGAGACATTGACCTTGTGGATAGGTGGTGGTCTCTTCTTGAGTTTGTTGTGATAGAGGAGGGTTTTCAGTGGAGGTTCCAGTGTGTTGTAATGGTAGTTGAGAGTAGTGGGTATTATGCACACGTTTGGCATCTCATAGAAGCAATTCTACTATGGTGCCGAGAGGGAGTTTTGGATGTCTAGAGCCTTGTGTTAGGTAGGGGTATGGCCTTGTCAACTGCATTGGAGGTGAACCTTTCCATTGAGGTAGGGTCAACAATGGGGAAAACAATGGCTAAAGAGGAATTCGAAGAGACTAAACGAATTCTACGGAGGCGTGAGGAAATTGGACATGAGAACAATAGTGCTATTATGAACCTTACAACTAAAATTTTCAAGCTGGAGTATGTGAGCAATTCTCATTATGAAAATGTATCAATTATTCTTCTTAGTTTCAGGAGTTGCTTGGATTCTATTGAGGTCAAGTGTGGTAGGCTGAGGTTTGTGTTCTCAACACAACATGTGGATAACCTATCTTTGGAATTCAACAACAATGACACACAAAACTTTGTTCACGGAGGGGAGACAAAGGTAGAAACTGGGTACCAAGTCCCAATGGAGATCGAAGATGGAGACAACCAGTAAGCTTCAAAGGAGCCAGAAGATCAAAACAATGCCAAATATCAACCAATATGAATGTTTTTTCGTTTTATATGTATTTTAAGACAATATATTCGATAAACTATCTACAAAAATACTTTAAATGCTAAGTAAGTAATCACTGTTTTGTATGTATTTAATGATATAAAATTATGTAGCATAGAGAAATCAATTTTTTTATATGTATTTAATGATATAGAATTGTGTAGAATAAAAAACCTCCCGAAATTTTTTTATTAGCATAACATATTTTATACTTATATAATGAAAAAATCTTCAATTCTATATAGTTGTTAATGCATTTTTATTTATTTTCAAATTCCTTTTAATATTATGTCATAGCATAAATTTTAAATATTCAATCTAATAAAATTATTTAAAAATTCATTATCTTATAAATTTTGTTCAACTTCATATCACACCCTTATCATAAATTATTTGACTCCATACCCAATAATCTGGTATTAACTTTTTAAACATTCTTTATCATTATTTTCCTTGAACTTTATTTTGGTATTCAAAGTACTTTGAAATTCATGAATATATAATACAATTAGGGATACCCTACCAAACCTTTGTTGTATAAGTATATAACTAAACCTTTGTTGTATACGTGTATAACTAGGTCTAAAATTGGAACATTCCATAAGTACAAGTTGAATTAACAACAATATTAAATTAGAGAAATTATGTTTTGTTAATGAGGAATGTTGATAGGGTCAATTTGCAGTGGAGTGATCTTCTCAGTGTTCCTCCACTTTCTCCACATAAAGGTCGTTGGGATTTTAAAACTATAAAGTTACATGTCACTAATTTGATTTGATTCTCACAACAATATAGAGATCAATAATGATGGCTTCTTTCATTTGCATGAACCAAATCCTACCTCGTGTTCATGCCAACTATTATTTTGGGTTGGTAACCATTACTATCAACATTCCTTTAAATTTTGGGAGATTACTATGTTTTGAAGCAAAGCATATGTTGGGAGATTCCTTTAACCCATTTTGTATCACTTTCTTGAATAGATACATGGTGTACATTTTGATCATAAACAAAGTATGTCATGAGCATATAAAATGTGACCATAAACAAAGTATGTCAAGTATATCATGTTGAAATTGAAGTTTGCAAATCAATTGTTTCATGGTTGATAGTTTGAATGTGCTTCTTCGAAGCAAGATATCATAATTCTTACTAGATCTTCATTGTGTAAAATATCATCGATAGAAAATTACTTGTCTTCAATGTTACAATTGATAAACTATTAGAAATCTTTTTAGTGTTATTCTTTTTCGTATGACATTATTGTGATAGTGAAAATTGTAATAGTGTGTGAAAAAGTTTATGAGCCTTGGATTCCACGTTGAGCGGGTAAGGAAAGTTATGTCGACAATAGATTTGCATAATAGTTACAAGAAGATCAATAAAAGATCATATGCCTTTTTATCTAAATTTGAGATAGTTTGTAGAAGTTTGCTACCTACATTGACACAAGTATATTTGAGGAGTTTCAAAATTTTCAAGGTCATTTGGCTTCTAAGGAAAAATAAATTGTTCATTTTTTAATGTTACAATTGCATAACAAAATGAAAAATTAAGAATTTCAAAAGGCAAAATGTAGACACTTAAAATATCAATGACATGGGAAATCCAAAGAGTGACTCTTCTTTGAAGACTAGGTAACGAGCATAAATGACATTATTTAATTTAGGTTTTCGCAATTACTGTGGTTGTTCATTGTGTATTTTTGGATTTATGATGCAGGGATTTTCAAGGGTCATAACTTTTGACTCGATTATCCATTTGGGTTGAAATTTTATAGGGAGTTTCATATCGAAGAGTTCACTGTCATGTTGGTTTAATCCTTTAGATCATACATCATTTTGACACTTTTTCGGGGCCAAATTCCTTCATGTAAGGCATCAAACTGGGGTTTTAATGTTTTTACGGAATTTTTAAATTAGTAATTATCAGTTATCTCTTAGTTTATGCACCTAATCAAAATAGCGAGTTGAATAATAATGTCGCTCTAGTTAGCTTTTAGTTATTGGTCAGTTTTAGAGTCATGTGAGAATTTTCTAAAATTAGTTGTTTTCGAAAATCTGAGATAGTAGTAATAAGGGGTTGAACTTCCATTGTAATAGTTAGAATCGAAAAGGAAAAAAAGAGAGTTATTTTGCATTCTCGTGTGTTTGTATGAATTTTAGATCTTGTGAATGAATCAGAGTTTATTGGCTACATCATATGATATTAGAGAAAGAAGATGGCTGGGAGAGGAAGAGGAAGAGCAGGTCTTGCTCATATGCATAGAGATATGCAAAACCTCCAAAGGTAAGTAGGAGATCTTACAAATGTGTTGGCTAGTCAGAGAATAATACAAAGAGAAGTGTCTGATGAGGAGAAAGAGAAAGGAGATGTAGATCAACATATAGAACATGAAGAAGAACATGAAGAAGAACATGAAGAGCATGAAGAAGAACAATTAGAGCGCATGAATTTTGAAGAAAGTATGCTTAGGGATCTAGAAGGGAGAAATGATGGGATCAAAATGGAAGTTTCAGAATATGCAGGGAGTCTTAAGCCATAGGAGTTAATAGATTGGTTGAACGCCATGGAATTATTTTTTGAATGGAAGCCTATGATAGAGGAAAAACAAATGGTGAAATTTACATGCACCAAGTTGAAGGGTCACACCATGATCTCGTGGGATCATGTGCAAAAAGATAGAACACAAAGAGGAAAATACAAAATTAGGACTTGGAATAAGATGGAAAAGAAATTACAAGAAAAAATTCTATTGTTGGACTATGCCGAGACCCTTTTTCATAGATTTCAAAACTTGAAGAAAAACTTCTCCACTGTGGAGGAACTCAAAAACACGTTTTATCCGTTGTCCATTCACCTGGATCACTAGGAAACTGATGAGAAATTGGCTGCAAGGTATGTGAATTGTTTAAAAGTTATCTATTCAATATGAACTGAGCATGCATACGTTCATAGCATGGAAGAGGCATACCCATTATCCTTAAAGGCCAAGGAAAAATAAAATCAACAATTTCTCAAAGGAATAGAGGAGAAAGGAGGGGTACATTGTCTGCATCACGGGGTGGTTTTAACTATGGCAGAGTAGAATCATCCCAAGGAGTTGAGAAAGCAGAATATACTTGACAAGGTACCCTGAATCAATCACGAGGAAGAGGGTTTTAGAGGGGTAGAGGTTATGGTGGTGGCAGATGAGGACCTTATATATGTTTTAGGTGTGGTGTAGAGGGTCATCGAGCATTTGAATTCCCAAACTATAGCATGAAAGAGCCGAAGAAAGGATACCAACCTAGTTTAAACTTGGTCCAAGTTGAAAATGAAGAAGAGGGAGCTGAATTTGAAGTCCCTCCAGATATGGGGGAGAATCTCATGATACAAAGGTCAATGGTGATTCATGAAAAAGAGCAAAGGTAGAGTAGCGACAATGAATATTATTGGATTCAAAAAAATATTTTTCAAAACGGATGCACTTCTGAGGGAAAGGTATGTCAAGTTATTGTTGATAGTGGCAGTTGTGAGAATATGGTTTCCAAAGAGATGGCAAAGAAGTTGAAATTATGTTGTGAAACACATCCCCATCCTTATCGAATTGCATGGTTCAAAAAAGGGAATGAAGTCACCATTAATAAATGATGTTTGATCAAGTTTTCCATTGGTAAGACTTATAAAGATGAAGTCTGATGTGATGTCATTCCGGTGGATGCATGTCATCTGTTATTGGGGAGGCCTTGGCAATATGAAAAAAAAGTCATGCATAATGGAGAAAAGAATACCTACACCTTTTGGAAGGATGGATCGAAAGTCATCTTATTGCCCCTTAAGGATGAGGGGAAAGCTGAGAATATGTTGTTGGAAAGAGAGCTTGTTAAGGAAACAAAAGAAACATGATTATGATATACATTAATACTATATCAATTCCGAGGAAGACATATCAATCCCTACTGAGGTGACCAAGATACTAGAATAATATGTTGATTTTATCCCTAATGAACTACTTGATGATCTTCCACCAAAGAGAGATATTCAACATCACATTCATCTAATCCCAAGATCATATTTGCATAATCAGGATGCCTATAGGATGAGTCCTACACAACATGCAAAGCTCAACCGACAAGTGACAAAACTTATAAAAAAAGGCATTGTAAGAGAAAGCATGAGTCCCTATGCTGTACCGACATTGTTGTCTCCCAAAAAGGATAATATGTGGAGGATGTGCACATATAGGAGAGAAATCAATAAAATTACCATCAAATATCAATTTCCTATACCACGCTTAGACGACATGATGGATGTGCTAGCTGGAGATAAATATTTTAGTAAAATTGATTTGCAGAGTGGATACCACCAGATTCGGATTCACGAAGGGGATGAATGGAAAACTGCCTTCAAGACCAAGGATGGACTATATGAATGGATGGTGATGCCATTCGAGTTGTTCAATGCACCTAGTACTTTCATTCGGTTGATGAATATTGTTCTTCGACCTTATATTGGTAAGTTTGTTGTCATTTATTTTGATGGCATCCTAGTTTTCAGTAACAACAAAGAAGACCACTTGCAATATTTAAAAATTATATTGGATGCATTGAGAAAACATCAACTTTATGGAAACTTGAAGAAATGTAGGTTCCTACAAGAAAGTTTGGTATTTCTGTGTTTTATCATCTCGACAGAAGAAGTCAAGATGGATTCAGAGAAGGTCAGAGCAATTTTGGAGTGGCCTAGTCCTAAGAGCATAATATAGGTAAGAAGTTTTCATGGGATGACCACCTTTTACTGAAAATTTATTTGAAATTTTAGCAATATTGTAGCACCCATTACAGATTGCACCAAAGGAAAGACATTTATGTGGATCAATGAAGCCGAGGAAAGTTTTAATTTTTTAAAGTAGAAGGTAACTGAGGAACCTATATTAGCCTTACCAGATTTTGATAAAGTGTTTGAGGTAGACTGTGATGCTTCCCATGTAGGCATTGGAGTTGTAATTAGCCAAGTAAGTAGACCAATTGCATTTTTTAGTGAAAAGTTGAATGAGGTAAGAAATAACTACTCCACATATGATGTATAGTTTTATGCAATTGTGCAAGCATTGCGACATTGTATGAATTATTTAGTGCCGAAGGAGTTTGTGTTATTTACGAATCATATTGCATTAAAATATGTAAACATCCAAAATAAATTGATCATTAGACATGCAAAATGGGTCTCTTTCTTACAAGGCTACACCTTTGTCATGAAATTCAAATTAGTATGCTAGAATCAAGTTGCAGATGCTTTGAGTCAACACATTGTTCTTTTGACAACCATGGAAAATCAAGTAATTGGGTTTGTTGCATTAAAATATCTTTATGCGTCTGATAACGATTTTTGGGAGATTGTGGAATAGTTGAAGAATCCAGTCGTTGAGAACATGAATCTTATTAAGGGTGAATATTTTATGCAAGATGGATACCTCTTCAAAGGAAAACAATTGTGCTTTCCAATTGGTTCTATGAGAGAAACTATCATCAGAGAAATTCACAGTAGTGGTTTGGCACGACATGTTGTAAAGGATAAGACCCTAGCCTTAATTGAAGATAAGTATTACTGGCCGAAGATGGAAAATTATATAACCAAGTATGTGGCACGATGTAGAATTTGTCAAATTTCTGAAGGAAACTCACATAACACATGGTTGTATATGCCATTACCAGTGCCCACAGACCCATGGAAAGATTTGAGCATGAACTTTGTGTTGGGGATCCCAAACACGCAGTGAGGTAATGATTCAATTTTTGTGGTTTTTGATAGGTTCTCTAAAATGGCTCATTTCATTGCTTGCAAGAAGACTATTGATGCATCGACGATGACATAACTATTTTTTTCATAAATTGTTAGATTGCATGGGGTTCCAAAAACTATTACCTCTGATATAGATACTCAGTTCTTGGATCATTTTTGGAGGACTTTATGAAAGAAAGTGGGGATTAAATTACAATTTAGTAGTTCCTATCACTCCCAAGCAAATGGGCAAACCGAGGTAGTAAATTGGAGTTTGGGAAACTTTTTACAGAGCATTGTTGGAGAGAATCCAAAGCAATGGTATTTGGCTTTACCTCAAGCAAATCTCGCCTACAATAGTTCAATGAATAGATCTACAAGTAAATCTCCATTTCAATGTTTATGGTAGAAATCTTTTGGGTGTCCTAGATTTGGTGCAACTACTGCTTGGGGATAGGATCAGTGATGATGGGGAAGCATTTGCAGAATACATTCAATAGTTGCAACAACATGTGAGACAAAAATGCAGGCCGATAATGAATAGAAAAAAATTATAAAAATGCTCACCGAAAATACCAAGTATTCAATGAACGTTATTTTGTGATAGTTTATTTACAGAAAGATCGGTTTCCTAGAGGAACCTACTACAAATTGAAGTATAAGAAAATTGGTCCTTGCAAGATTCTCAAGAAAATTAACGACAATGCTTATAAGGTCGATTTACCATCTGATATTGATATTTTCCCCGTGTTTAATGTTTCTAACTTATATATATTCCATGGGGACGATATGGGTGATGACAATGAGGCAGAGGTGGATTGGAAACAAGCCATTCTGAGAAAGAAAAAGAAAAATATTGTGCATATTTTAGATAAGAATACCCTTCATACTTGGCAAGGCCAATACAACCAATATTTGGTCCATTGGGAAGGCGTAGCACCAAGAGAGAGTACATAGATTACAAAGGGGGGGTTATTGAACCTAGATCTCATTAAGTGGCAACAACTTGAAGATAATGACTTGCAAAAGTTGTGTTCTTTTCAACCAGAGGAGAATGATGTAGGGATTTTTTAGGGTCATAACTTTTGACTTGGTTGTCCATTTGGGCTGAAATTATACAGGGAGTTGTGTCTCAAAGATTTCACTGCCATGCCAATCTAACCCTTTAGATCGGAAATTGTGTTGACACTTTTCCAGGGCCAAATTCCTTCATATAAGGCCTCAAATTGGGGTTTTAGTGTTTTTACAAGAATTTTTTTAATTAGTAATTATCAATTATCTCTTAGTTTATGCACCTAATTAGAAAAGAAAGTTGAAAAACAATGTCACTCTAGTTACATTTTCGCTATTGCTCAGTTTTAGAGTGATGCGAGAATTTTGTGAAATTAGTTGTTTTCGAAAATATCAGATATTAATTATATGGGGTTGAACTTCCATTGTAATAGTCAAGATAGAGAAGGAATAAAAGAGAGTTATTTATCGTTCTCGTGTGTTTGCATGGTTTTTAGATCTCATGAATGAATCAGAGTTCATTGGCTACATCAATTTAGAACCTTGTAAGAGATTAGATATCTGATGTTTTGAGCATATCCACTGCTCATATTCGGACACGAAAATAGATTTAGGAGAATAAGGTGACCAATTTGTTTGGATTGATGCAATGATTTATATAAGACAAAGGAATACAATAAGTCAACTAGGTAAAAGAGAAAAAGGAATTAGGTGTTAAGGTTACATAAATGATTAATTAGTGAAGCCCAAGATTGACATTAGTTGGTTGAGGTGATGATGAGGTCTTATTATGCATATTATTTTTCCAAAAAAAAAAAAACATGATAAATAGTAAATAACATTTGATTAAAAGGAGATGGGAAATAGAAATTTGTTCAAAACATTCAACTACACAAAATATTTTAAATGTGTTTTTGTATAAGCACATTAACAAATGTGGATAAAGAAAAGCATATTTTACGATATCTCTTGCCCATTTCTTACCACATTTTTGAATGAATATATGGATGCACACTTTGATGCTAGATGTCATTTCACTTACAAGAAGATATCCTTATTAGTGTTGTTAATTTGCACCTAAAACACATTTGAAGATATTTTGTTTTTTCCCTTGATAAAATATGTATATATGCAAGTTTTCTATATGCCATCAACGAAAGTAATAAAAATTTAAGAGGGGGACAAGGAATAGATTTGAAACAAATAAGGCTTACAGTTGTAGTGTCCTTATAAATTTGTCCATTTTTTTCATTTATATTTATATTTATTTATTTAATTATGTATAATTCATGTTGATTGTCATTGTTTTTGTGGCATTTAGTGACAATATAGCTTCAACAAATCCAAAAAAATATGTGCTTGATGTCAATAGTTAGTGGATGGTGGTGTTTGGTGCAAGTTTATGGTGTTTCATTACCAACAATAGAGCGTTGGGTTAGTATTTTACGATGGTATGCATCAAATTTTTCATACTTTGATTTGTCTTTAATTGAAAATTTTGTGATTTAAATGCTTATGCCACATGAGAAGTGTGTCATAAAGTAAGTTATCATGTTGTTGTTAATGTTGAAAATTATGGCCATTTAATCATCTCTATCAACCGAATCAATGTGTACTAGTTGAATCTTTAACAAGTGAACTTAGATTTTTGTTGTAACCAAGAACATATCATGCCAAAACAAATGCCTCTAAGAACTCTACTAAATCATCTTGTACAAAGGCCAAGTTATAGAATGTGGTTACGGGCATATTTTTGTTTTTAAGCTATGATGGTGAGAAAATCATGTTAAATAGTGGTGAGTACCAAAAACCCAAAAAAACTTGGAATATTCAAAATAGTATGATTGATTTAATGCTTGTTCTTGTTCAATTTGTGATTTAGTGTCGTTAGTAATCAAGGAAGATGATGTGTCGTAGCCATAGTGAAATTTTAATGAGACCAAATGCAAAAAAAGGAAATTAGCATGGACTCCGAGCTTGTCAAGAAGGAAGATGTAGACAATTGGTAAAGTAGTTGATAGATTATTACTTTTGTGATGGTTGTATATTGACCCTTAGTAATTCATTATGCTTAACATTGTAAGAAGTTGTGTGTTTGGTGTAAAATTCACATAAAGTGTAGGAAGCATAAACAACATCATGGTCACTCCAATATACATTGGTATATTGATTTCACAATGTTTAATAGGTAATTTTTCCAAATGTGTTCATGAGTTTTGTGCAAAATTTGTTTATTGTGTCTTGCAATTGTTTTGGTGGCATATATTTTATTAGCCATTTGTTTTTGTGGTTATTTGCAAGAATGCCACTATTGAAATCATCAATGATTAAAAAGATATGGTAATTGTGAATTGATTGCTCTTTTATTGTTGCAGTAATTGTTGAAATGCATGCAAATGATGCAACATATATGCACATAATGTAAATTAGATGTTATAGATATCCTAGTTGAAAAACTTGCGAAAAATTGTCGACTTTTTAAAAAATCGTGATTTTTTCCGGTCGACGAAAAATCGGCTGGAAAAAGTTGTGATTTTTTAAAACTTGAATAAGTCACGAATTATTCATAAAAGTCGTTGGCCAGTCAGTGGAAATCACGGGGATAAAGCAATTTTTTTGAGTTTTTTTTTGTCATTTGTGTTTTTCGTTGTTGGAGAAGGAAGTAGAAGGGCTTGACTTGGTCGAGTAGGTACTAGACCCCACCAACATGCAAAATTATTTTAAAAAAAAAAGGGTTTGACCAAAAACAATGACAAGTAAAATTTGACATTTCCTTTAGCTTTCCTTTTTATTCTTTTACTTAAATATTTAACATTAGCATTAATTGTTTCAGGATGTTTGAGAGTCGTTCCAACCTCATCGGACTTGATATGAAGAAAGTAGAATTTCTTATCCCATTCAAAATCCAACAGACTTAACAATTTTCAGGATTCCAGGATTGGTAGGATTGCAACATTTTCATTGGATTCTATCACGTATGAGGGTATGCTATTGCCATTTAATCAAGAGAACCAATCCCTTTATGTACCTCGATGTTGGTGGTATTGATTGTTGAACTCCTCTGACATGGCCTTGGTAAAAATGTACCTTTCACTCAAACCAAAATCATTGATTAGGCATGTTAATCTTTTTATACCATATTATATAGCTTCGATTAGGTAGTTTCATCAAAATTGGGAGGTGTTCACTGATGTCTCTAGAGGATCAAGGTAGAGGAAAAGGGTGATACTAATGATGAGGATCCAAATATAAGTGATGGTAGAACATTGTTTGTCATTTATGTTATTCATTTAAATTTTCTTTCTCATTTATTCATAATTCTTTCTTTCAAAGTTTCAATAATACTTTGGAATCATGGTTTGGAATTTTTAAAATACAATTTTTTAATTAAAATTTAAATATTTTATGTAATTTTTAGTAAACCAAGTCTTGAAATCATATTGGTTCGAGTCAATCCGAGTTTGAGTCCGAGTCGGAGTTGACCATCGATCGATTTCAAGGCTGAGTCTAAGTTTTAAAACATTGCATTGTACATCTACCTCATGATGATGAGATACATTTATATATGTGATGTCATTTTGTATTGGTTCTCCACTTTTGATTCCTTGATTGGAAAACTATAAGGGTTCAGGATTCAATATTGAGTTTGATGTATCATTTTTTATTTGGCATCCACTACATCAAATATATGAGTGCTTTCTCCATACCTAAGTGCCACTGTGTTTATCTGATGTTGTTGTTGCTTTATATGTTTAAAATTTTGAAAAAAAATGAATATATTTTTTTTGTTTTTTAATGTTTTTCGTGGTTTTCCGATTTTTTGTCGACTTTTTCCGAAACGATGTTTTCCAGACCCTCACCAAATT
Source organism: Picea mariana (assembly GCA_032191745.1). NCBI lineage: Eukaryota > Viridiplantae > Streptophyta > Pinopsida > Pinales > Pinaceae > Picea > Picea mariana. The sequence goes on from JASDQU011103553.1 coordinate 29,430, forward strand.
TTTGCCGATGCCGAATTTTTCAACTTTGATAGATATACTGTTGGAGTTACTTCACACACACCTACGATTTATTTTTCCTAAGGTTATTCCTTGTTTATTAGTCATAATTAGTCATTATTCAGTCTCCTATATTTTAGGGGAGAATATTC
>JASDQU011103554.1:0-27456 GCA_032191745.1 Picea mariana
TCTCTAGTGGGTGTAAATACCAAACTGGGATTGCTAACACCATATTAGGTAGTGTGAGCATGGCGGCTACCTGAAAAGCTTCGATACCTGGTGGAGGGTAAAAGAAGGGGATTTGAGTGAGGGGTTGGGAACTGTCTCCCAAACTGGGCTATGGCCAGGGGGAGAAGTGGATTCGTGGACTGTTGAGGTCGACGAGTTTGCAGGAGGCTCTGGTGGGAGGGGTTATGCGACTTTTGGGATGTCAGGAAGGACTGAAGTCTCCTGAGGAGTAAGAGTATCCTCTATGTGAGTTTCGTTAGATGATATGACACACACTTGATTGGAAGGATGAAGGAGTGGTGGCGCTCCATGGTATGTTCCTAACAAGGATGGATCTTTAAAAATCCCAGGACCCATCTCGACGAGTAGGTATGTGTCATGATTTGTATGAATGAGAGGGAGAATGTTATCGAGGTTGGCAGATGGATTAGGTTCATAATGTGAGACTTGGTCAATGGTAACGATCTTCCCATTATGGGGGAACATCATTGTCTGAAATAAGGAAGATGTTATTGCCTTCATAGCATACATGTAGCTACGACCAAACAGGATATTGTAATCGAGCGGAGCGTCGATAACTTCTATGTCAATAAGAATGGTTTTTACCCTGAGTTCTACGGGGACATTTTGGAAGAGCCCTTCTGGAGAGGATGGTTGTTCGTGATAAGCTCGTAATGTGATGGAAGAGGGTGTGAGTTTTGGGGAACCAAGTTTCTTCGATACTGTTTTGGAAATGATGCATGTGGATGCACCTTCATTGATGATACACCGATGAACTGTGATGTTTCGTAATTTGACTGGTATTTGAAAAGTGATCAAGGCAGGAAGATGAGGTTCTCCGCTGTCAATATCAAAGGTGATGAGTCGAGTATCGGCAGGATCGACTGCCCCCAAGGTGGAAAGTAGTAATTTCTGCTGAGTAGGGAAAGTCTGGAGGACCTTCAAAACTGACATGGTAGTCGGGGATTGTGCAAAGTCGTCTACCAAACTATAGTTATGAGCTACCCTAGCCTGTGGGTTGTGGACATTCCTGCGCAATGGGATGCGAGGGATGTGAAGCGGTGGCTCAGTGGTAGGGCTAGGGATCACCAATGGGGGTCCTGTTGGTGCGGGGTTTGTCTCTAGAGGGATGGGAGGAGACTCAGCGGGTGCATGATACTGACAACTACGCATTTGCAGAATGATTTCGTCCTCGTTTGTGAGGAGAATTGTGTGATCTACGATATTGTTGGGGTTGAGGTATTATCCCGCCTGAGGTGGAGTATGTTGTTGGTCTTGTTGGGTGTTGAGAAATCCTTGATGTGGAATAGGATTATGTAGTACGACAGGAGGAGGTTGTTGCACATATTGTTGTGGTGCCTTCTGAGGGGTAGGTGGTGTTGGGGGATGGGGAAGACTACCAGAGTCTTTCAACCTTTTGAAATCAGCAATTTGGGGGCAATGGTGAGTGTAATGGCCAAACTCACCACAAAGGGCACAAGGGAAGATGGTTTTAATATTATTTCACCCTTGGCGTTTATTATTATTATTGCCCCCCTGGGGGTTTTGGTTCCTGTGGTTCTGGTTGCCCCCAGTGGGTTGGTTCTGTGGGGGTTGATTCCCTCCATGACCTGGGTTGTTGTTATTCTTGTTCCATCCTTTCTTTTTGGTATTGTTTGAGGGATGTGTTAGATTGGCCGTATTTAGTTGTTCAAAATGTTGGTATTGTTGAACAGCAAAGGGTTGAACAAAATTTACCCCCGCATGAGGATGTGGGGGAGCCATGGGTTGTGGAGGACCAGGAAAAGGGAAGTATGGATTCTATGGTGGTACTGATCCATACGGTACATAGGAAGGCATAGTGATTTCGCTAGTACTATAAGCTGATGTTGAGGGTGTACCACTGTTTGTGGGAATAGGTGGCTGTATGGGAGGTGCTGGTGGTGGCCCACTGATGGGTGGTGGTATAGCAACAGGGTATGGCTGTTGATAAGGGGGTGGGGGTTAATAATAAGTTCCCTCATATGTCGGTGGGTATTGAGGGGTGCCATACATCAGTGGTGGTTGGGGTTGTGGATTGTGGTGTGTGGTAGCACCGATCAGTCCGTCTGCTAAGTGAGACATCCCAGGTTTGTCTTGGCCAAATGGCATAGGTTTTGGAAGATAGGGAAGTACCATGTATAAGTACCCTGACTGTGCATAAATGAGGTCATACTCCTGGGCCTTAATGATGGCTTCTTCTTCCGATTGGAGGATGGTGGAAGCGACGTCCTTCTCGAGGAGAGAGACAAGAGATCGAAGAAACCAATCCAGACATTGTTGCTTGGTGGTTTCGGCTTTGCACAAACTACGTCACCTATGCCACTCGTGAATGTGGTCAGCGATGTGTGTGGCTGAGGTCTTTTTGAAATTAGACAGTAGTTCTAGACCATTGTCATGTCGGATGGATAATTGGAAGAAGGTCAAAAAGGCTTTGGCCAATGACTCAAAGGTTGCGTGGGACCTTGATTTTTCTTCTACATACCATTTGGCCGATGGGCCGGTGAGTGTGCATTGAAACAAACACAATCGAATGGAATCATCCATAATGCTATTAGAGGAGCACCATAGGTGAAAGGTCATGACATGGTTGGCAGGGTCATCGCTTGCCTTTCCTTCAAATTTTGGAATGTCTGAAGGTAGTTTGGTGGGCATTGCAGGCCATGTAGGATCATGCAATATCGGATCATTGGTAAGTTTGCTTAGATCCAGTATGTTGAGAGAGGCCAAATATGGCATCTGTAGTGAGGGGGGGAGGATTAGCTCCAGCCATAGTGTGAGTTTTTTGTGAACCTGACTCATGAGGGGGGCTAGGTGGGTTGGTACTTCCTCCTTGAGAAGCATTGGGTCCCCCGCTTTCATGTAAAGGAGAGCGAGTGAACGGATGACCTTGGGAAGTGGACCTAAGTAGTGTAGAACCAAACAAATCTGATCCTAAAATAGTAGCACTCACAGGAGTGTGTGAAGGAGGTGCCGATGAGCGGGCACAACCAGTTACTCCCCCTAAAATAGGAGGGAGGTTGAGCAAGCGTCGTGAACGATGAGGGTTTTGTGGTTCCCCTATGATGTCAGACTATCTATGTAAATGTGTGAAAAAAGTGGTGAGAATAATATAGAAACAAGAGCCTTTGCGTCAATGCTTACACAATATATATATCCAAATCAAACTGTAATCAGATGTGCATCATACATAATATGAGAAAGAAGCATATATGTGGGTAAATGGGTTTTGTCCGCATGGGGGAATCAAAAGAAAGCAAATGCTCGTGTCCTAGAAGACGTAATGTCCTTCCTCTCAAATAGCACTGGACCTTCCAAAAGTACTCAACAGTGGGGTCTGAAGCCACCGGAAGAGACACTAGTGAAGGATGAAATAATTGGTTATAATGAGGGGTAAAGGGGGCATATCCTGAAAGAGTTGGCGATACTTCCCAATAGCCACACAAAATCCAATCAAGGTGCAATTGCAGCCCACAATTGCCACCCGGGTAGATATCCTAAAGTTGGCCACTAGGTACCTCGGTCAAAGTGCGGCATTTAGATTTTCGGCCTAAGAAATGGGTCACGGGATGGATACCGTCCAAGAGGTGGGTGCCTCAAGGGGGGACGCAAAGAACAACTAGACCTCGGCCTTCAACCCTTCACAGGTATCTCCGTGCCTTATGGTAATTGGAACACTTGACTTGGAGGATTTGTAGTTACCTATTTGACAACTTCTATGTTTTGCAAAATGAGAGAACCAGATAACGGGGAGTTGTTTGGATGCCTATCCCCGAAATCCTACCTAGACTAAAAAATTTCTTTTGACACCTCCTGTGGAAGAAAACTTAGTGAGTTTTTAGATATATTTTATATGTAGTTGTTTTGGGAGGTTGGGGGTGCAAACCAACCTCGTTGAGTTAAAAGTGGGAGTGGATAGTCTCTTCAAGAAAAGGGTGGGGTATTTTCGGAATCCTTTTGAGGGAAACTTACTTTGACCTCCACGTTTTCAAGAAGAAGCTATGTGAGTGATAAGTGACTTTTTTGTGTGGGTGAAAGTGTGCCAATTTTTAGTGAATTAGGTGTCACCTTGCTGCATGTGGACTTCGCTTGGTCCTTACAAAAGTTTGATTACCTAATTAACTAAGTGTCGTTGGTACAACCTTGTGTAATTCAAAATCCCTAGGAAGCTAGCATGTGGACATGTGGGTCCGTTACTATCTCTTTAACTCCCTATTGTGATGTAATCTAGAAAAAGCTTGAAAACTATCCTAGATTGAACATGTGGGCATGTATGGGCCCATTACAAACCTTTAAACTCTCCTAGTGTTTTGATCTAAGAAAGAAAAAATTCAAACACTATCCTATCTTTGTAGCATGTGGGCATGTATGGGCCCATTACAATATTAAGATGTGTTTTGAAAAAAGAAAACTAAGAGGGGTCCCAAGGAGGGTCGTTGTCCTCTACCTAAAGGTTTTAATGTTCTTGAAGGGAGATGAAATCTTTTCACAATCGTTTTTTGATTCTCAAGGTCGCTTGGAGGCGCGAGAGAAGAGAATACTAAGTGATTGTTACTCGAATTTTGGTCCCAATGTAAGTTAAATGTGATTAAAAATGATTTCCAACTTAGATTATGAGTCAAAACAAGCCATCCATGTGGCAAAAAGAAAAGAAGGGAAATTGATTTTAACCTCCTAAGTGCCTATGTGTTTTTTGACTCACCCCTTTATATTATGAGGGGGATAAGTTGTGTGCAAATTTAAAACATGCTTGGAATCATTTTCAAGAAGGAAGATGGCCTTCCCCACATCTCAACAACTTTACAAAGATAATTTTTGAGAAAATGTGTGGGTCTCAGTGGAGACAGAGGTGCACAGAGCGCATGTGCGCGAGCAGAGACAAATTAAAAAGTTCACGTGCGCAAAACAAAACCGTGAGTAATGCGCATGGGCGCACGATGTGAGTCTGTGGGGTAAAATACCCACGCACAAGTGGTACACAGCCTAGAAAGAAAAATCCAAGTGGATTTCTCCCAATTCTCCTTGGAATTGGCTGGTTGGCAGGTCGACTTAGGCCGGTTGGTGCACCTGCAAGTTAAAAAAACTAAAAGAAGAGAAAAATAAACCCAAATGAGGTAGGAAATTGTTACCTTCCCCAGTGGAGTCACCAATCTATTGTGCCTCTTCCGTCACCTTGGTGAGCAAATAAGAGGTGCTTGCACGCTCAGTTGGGTCTGCTGAGTAGGACAGCTGTAGAGAAAAGAGTTAGGGAAAGAAAACAAAACTATAACTAAGAATTAAACTAATAGATGCAATAAGAATTAAAATCATGAGCATAGGGACATAGAAACAAAAAGAACCAAAAGACCCATGTCACCAATGTTTGAGGCTGATCTATTGATGAAAACAAAGCACCAAGAAGAAAGGGGACTATGAGTCCCTTCTTCCTCCAAGGGAAGGCTCTTGGACCCTCACTAGCTAGCTCTCCTTACAACAAAAGAAAATGAAAATGGTGGTGAAAGAACTCTTTACAAATCCACTCAATGGAGAGGTGGGTTGTCGAATGTAATGGTGCCAATGTGCTTTTGTCAAGGATGGAGTCCTCAAAACAATCTAGCCAGCATAACATTACTTGGAATTCCTTGAAAAAATGAGGTGCATTCATGGCTTTTTATAGCATTTCTTTTTGTCATTGTGTAACTGCTTTGTAGTGTGAAAAGAGGCCATTTAGGGAATTCGTAGGTCTTTGACCAGTCCACCATTCGGATCCAGTCTGGATTTGGAGGTCAAATCGTCTTCGGAGCTGAAACATAAGTGGTTGGGATGCCGATCACTTCAATAAATGCACCGTTTAGTAGGTGCGTGGATTTTTGCACTAACAGCCGCGCATCGTGCGCAGGTGCATGCCTTCTACGTTCTTGTTGCGCACATGTGTGTGCGCGCCCAATGTCTGCAAAGCGCTCTTCAATTTTTTACTACTTTGTATATTTTTTTGACCTTTTTTGAATGTTGTGGTATTAATTCGAGTCCATGAATGACTTCATCATTGTTTGACGATGTTGAGTTCTTATAACCATGTGCAGACAAAATTTCAGTGATAACAAAAACCACAAGAAAATGGTGTGTCAGAAAGGATGAACAAGACAATCATGGAGCGTGAAAGGAGTATGAGATTGCATGTTGGTTTTCCCTTACATTTCTGGGCAGATGTTGTAGATATTGTTGTTTACTTAATAAAAAGAGGACCTTCAATATATTTGGATGGTATAATATCAGAGGAGGCATGGATGGGTAAAAAGGTAAACTATTATTTTTTGAAGACTTTCAGTTGTGAATCATTTGTCCATATTGATAAAGAAAATAGAACAAAGCTTGAGGAAAAATCCAAGAAGTGTACTTTTATTGGATACGGTGTTAATTATTTTGGTTATCACTTATGGGATTATGAAAATAACAAAATAATTAGGAGTAGAGATGTCATATTCAATCAGAAGTTCATGTACAAAGATTAGTTGTAGGAAAAAAAACAAGGAAAAGAAAAACCAGAATACACAGTGCCTGATGAGATCACTAAAAAAGAAATTCCAAAGTGTAACACACCCTGTCTTGCCCAAGCCATGGAATTCTACTTCATAACATCCTCTGACCAAGTCTGAGGACAAAATGTAACATGCCAAGCCATAGAACTTCTCGGAAATGCCACACTGAAAATATTGCAGAAACATCATACATTGTAACATACATGGCCTTCTAGGCCATCCATGCCAACTCCATAAAACAACATTACCATATTTATATAAATAACTTAAAGAAGACAACATGTTCTGCAAACACAGATTCATGTGGAATAACAGTAAGCCTATACATACAACATATGAAAGAAATATTCATAAATCTCAAGACATGTACAAGATACACAACATGAAAATTAAAATAGAAATGATACATATATTTTTATGAGAATACCATTGACTGCATGCAAACCTTCCACAAACCTCCCAGCCTTAGACCATGCTTCTCATCACTCTCAGCAGTGGGTCACACCGAATATGGGACTAAACTCCACCCGGGTAAAGGGATTTCTAGGCTAGGCAAGGACAATAGGAAGTTGCACAGTTAATCAGGAAGGATTCCCTACCAGGATCCAAATCATTGCACACATCCTACAACCTCCATTTCCCACATGCTTATCCCACCCAAGGAAGTGTGCCCCTTCTCTTCTTAGCAGTCCTCTGGCTACCCCACTTCCCTTCCAGGGATTCAACAATAGGTCGTACCAAAATTCTCATAGTACTATAGCTGTTGCGGGGCTCCCTCCAGGAGAAATCACTTCCCCAACATCCTATCTCACTTGGAGAGAGTTTCTCATAGGAGAACAATTATGGAACAGAAGTTGGAAACATGCCACACCTAGTCAAAATATCTACGTTGACAACAACAACAAACTGTCAAGGTTCGGTATGAACTCAGGAATGTTATGGGCATGTTATACTTCAGAAGAAAGTATCAAATAGCTCAATTAATTGTAGGTTTTAGAGGCATGTGAATGCTGAGAGGTAATTCCAATCCCAGAGGTCGATCATGGTTGTAATGTTTGCGTGTTTTCTCTCCTCGTCCGTGCATGCGTGAATGGGAAGAGATGGGAAAATAGACTATTTTCCCACATATATTTTCATGCACCATGATTGACACATGGCTCTCCTGGAGTTCATGAATCTCCACTTGGGATTCATTGCCTCTTCCCTCCAGACTTAGGATAAAATCCTTATCCTTCCCATAGTATTTAGGAAAAAAATGTTATAATATTCCCTTGGGGTTAATCCCTCAAGCTTATCCCTTTTTCCCTAGCCTCTTAGACCCATCCCTTACCCAACCTAGTGGATCTTATTCCCCCATTCTCATTTATCATGGTCGGTATTCATGTAATGATGTATTTATATTAATGATATGAATATTTACATATACAAAATAGGCTCCTGGCCTTTAACATCTAGGCTCTCTGGCCTAATCAAAACATAGGCCTCCTAGATTATAATCACTTGGCTCACCATCCTATAAAACATTTTTACAATTCCACAGGGGCTCGAACTTGGGGTATTACAATTCCCTCCCCTTATTTTATGCACTGTCCTCAATGCATTATATATACGCATATACAAAAAGTTTCAAAAATGTTCAAAAATTTGTGGGTATTCTGCCCGCATAGCATCCTCGTACTCCAATGTTGCATCCTCAGGATCATACCAGGTCCGATGGACCTTTACAATATATATGGCTCGATTTCAAAGCTGCTTGATATTACGGTCTAGTATGCACACCGGATGCACTTGAAAAGCACCTTCTTGCTCCACCTGAATCACATTCCAATCAATAACATGATTATCATCAGGTATATACTTCTTGAGTAATGATACATGGAATACATTATGAATAGAAATAGATGTAGGTAAGGAAATAATATAAGCTACATGCCCAATCCTTTCTAGGATTTCAAATGGCCCTCAATATCGAGTTGACAACTTGGAACGGTTTTTGAACTTCAGGGAACTTTTGTTGACTTTTACTTTCAGAAATACATGATCACCCCCAAAATATTCCTTGTGAATTCTTCCCTTATCAGCATAGATTTTATGCATGTCTTGAGAAACCTTTAAAATTTTCCTTATCTTATACATCTTCTCTTCCATTTCCCTAAGAAACTCTAGCCCAACCACTACTCTGTATGCTGGGTTGTCCCAACTTATTGGTGTGTTTCACTTTCTGCCATAAAGTGCTTAAAATGGGCTCATCTTCAGAGATTCTTAGTACCCATTGTTGTAAGAAAAATCTACCAAGTGTAGATATTCTTCCCATATTGACGGTTTTTCCATCACATACATCCTCAACATATATTCAATCACTTGGTTCACTCTCTCTATTTTCCCATCAGATTCTAGATGATAATTTGTGCTCAAATTCAGATTTGTTCCAAATCCTTTAAATAATCCTTTCCATAACTTTGAGGTGAACCTTGGGTCTCTATCAGACACAATGGTATTGGGTATACCATGAAATAGGGCCACTTCCCTCATATAAATATCAACAACATTGGTTTCCTTGTGAGTGAGCTTCACTGGAATGAAGTGGGCAGCTTTAGTAAGCTTGTCCACCACTACCATGATAAAAGCATGTTTCTTTCTTGTTCTGGGAATTTTGGTGATGAATTCCATTGTCACCACTTCCCATTTCCACTCAGGGATAGGTAATGGCCACAACAACCCAACTGGGTGTCTACTCATCCATGACCTTTTGGCATTATAAACATTTGGCAATGTACTCAACAATTTCTTTCTTCATTCCTGGCCAATAATATTGGCTCTTGACTGCTGCAATTGTTTTTTGATACCCTGGGTGTCCAACATAAGGTTCATTATGCATTTATTTCAAAATCATAATTCTCAATTCCTGAGAAGTGGGTACATAAATTATTTGTATGTACATGATAATTTCATCAATTCCCATCTTGTAGTCCTTAGCCTTCTGCAACAATTTACCTTGTTGCAATTTTTCCACTAATTCTTGGTATTGCAAATCTAAATTTGCTCCTCTAATATTTTGTCCTTGAAATTTGATTGATACATGTTGATGGTTGTAGCATGCATTTCATGTACTCTCCTACTGAATGTATCAACCACCTTGTTCTCTTTCCCTTTGATATGATTTATATCAAAGTCATAATCACTGAGAAATTCCAACCATCTGCTCTTCCTACAATTTAAAGTTGGTTGATAAAATAAATATTTCATACCATGATGGTCTATCCTTAACTAAAACATTTTTCCCATGAGGTAGTGTCCCCACTTCTTCAAGGAGTGCACTATGGCTGCCAACTCCAAATCATGAGTGGCATAATGCCTTTCATGTTCCTTCAACTTTCATGATTCATAACATATGACAGACCCATTCTGACCAAGTACTCCACCAAGTCCTTCTTTTAATGCATCTATTCATACCATGAAATATTTATTTGGATTAGCAATCCTTAGAATTGAAGCACTGTTTAACAATTGCTTCAAGTGATGAAAGATCTTTTCACATTCGGTCGACCACTAAAACTTCACTCCCTTCTTTTGCAAGGAAGTAATCGAGTGAGAAATATTTGAGAATCCTTCAATAAACTTTCTGTAGCAGCCAGAAAGACCCATGAAGGATATGAATTATGTCACATTCTTAGGTGTTGTCCACCCTTTAATGGCCTCAATCATTTCAAGGTCCATTGTTATCCCTTATTTGTATATGATATGCCCCAAGTAATGAATTTGGTTCTGATAAAATGAGCACTTTCTCAATTTGTCATACAACTGATGCTCTCTTAACACTTGTAATATCATTTTCAAGTTCTTCTCATGCTCTTATTCTGACTGGGAATATATATGAATGTCATCCAAAAAGACAATGACGAACTTGTCCAGGGATTCTCAGAAAACACCATTCATCAAACACATGAAAACAATTGGTGCATTTGATAACCCAAATAGAACCACTGTGAATTCATAATGATCATACCTTGTCCTAAAGGAAGTCTTGTTGATGTCTTCATATTTTATTCTCAGTTGATGATAACCAGACCTCATATAAATCTTTACGAATATTTTTTCATCCCTCAACTAATCAAAGAGGTCATCGATCCTTGGAAAAGGATACTTGCTCTTTATAGTTACTTTGTTCAACTACCTGAAGTCAATACTAAGTCTCAATGTCCCATCCTTATTCTTCACAAATAAAGCTGGGGCATCCCAAGGTGACACACTTGGGCATATGTATCCCTTCTTCATAATCTCTTCAAGCTGCGTTTGTAACCCCTTTAGTTCCGTTGTAGTCATCCTATAAGGATTCTTGGATACTGGAGCTACTCTAGGCATCAAATTTATAGAGAAATCAATATCTCTTTTAGGGGATAGTCCTAGAATTTATTTAAACAAGTCCCCAAACTCCTTTAGGACTGCATACTCCTCAATTTTTGACACCTTATATTTAGGTGCTTCCTCTATATGAGTTGCAAATATTTGACATCCCTTTATGTAACATTTATTCAGCTGCATTGCTAAGATCTCTACGATAGTTACTACTCTACGAATTCCTTGGACTATCCTTAGGTTGCCTTCCACATCCAGGCAAGTAAATTCCTTGTTATGATAGTCTAAAATAGCACGATGTTGGTCCAACCAATCCATACCAATTAGACAGTCAAAACATCCTAAAGGAAATATGTTCAAATCTTCCTTGGTGCTCAGTCCATTTATCCCCAATGGGCATGACTTAACCAACTCATTAACTTTTCTCTTGGCTCTGGTAGCCATTTGTAATAACCAATATTTCCCATGCTTGTTTCTTGGAAATTTTAATCTTTCCACCACCTTAGGATCTATATAATTATGACTAGCTCCTGAATCAATTAAAATATCAATGGCATGGTTGTTGATCATACCTTACACTTATATCATGTGTGATTGAAACTCTACTTTCTTGTTGTCCAGGAATGCATACATTCTTGGGACACTTCTTCCCAAGTCCTCCATTATTTCTTCTTTCTTTACATTGTTAATAGCTCTCCCTTTTTCACTTTTGTGAGGACAATCCCTATACATATGATCTCCCTTACATCCCCAAAATTGAATAGGTGTCTTCCTTGGCCTTTTTCCACCTATCTCCATCACTCTGGGCTCTCTAGAATATGGTTGTCCTTGAGGAATGTTTATGTAGAATGGTGGCTTATTCCTCTTCTTCCTCCATTCCATCTTGAACTTCTTCCTATCTTCCCAAGCCTTTTGGAAAGTGGGATTTCCTTTATGGTGATCATATAGGCATTTATTTCGCCTTATGGTTTCTTCCAAAGTTTTTAGATCATAATATTGAATATTTTCACTGATGAAAGATTGAAGCCCACTCAGATACCTTTGAATCTTAACTACGTCATCCTTGATGAAGGAGACATACTTCAACAACTCAAAAAATCTTCTTTCATTTTCCTCAATGGACATACTTCCCATCTTGATTTCAAATAAATCTTTCATTTTCTTATCATAATATCTCTTAGTCAAGTATTTCTTTTCAAAATACATCTTGAATTCCTTCTAGGTAACATTTTTCTCTTTGAGGTGTTGCACCTACACAAGATGATATCACCACATGGATGCCTTTCCCTTAATCTGATAGATAGAAATTCTCCCTTCCACATGATAATAATAATTATGCAATTGCAATTAATTTCTCATGCTTAGCAGCCATGTCTCAGTATCTTCATCTTTCTTGTGCTCACCATCAAAATTAGGAGGTTTTCTCTTGTTCATTTATCCTCACATTTCATCCACCCCATACCTCTTATGCTTCTTGACAAGGAATGCAATTGAGTTGTTGTGTGCTCTCCTATTGGAATTCCTTTGAGAGTGATGGTGGCATCTGCTAACACTCCTTGATTTTCTTTTCTCATCAGGGGACATGTGGCTTCCTGATTTGTTGGAGCCACTCTCTTTATCCAATTTCCTTTCAATTATGTCTAGGCTCTTCATTAACTTCAAATTGAAGTCTTCATGTTGCTTTTTGGATTTCATAAGACTTTCATTATCATCCTTGTGACTTTCGACATCCTTCTGTAAAATTTTAATGGTCTCCACCATATTCAAATCTTCATCTTTTCCTTCTCCATGCCCATTGGAGTTTGTTCCTTCAACTCCAAAATGGACATCCATTCATCTTATCTCATATTCCTTATTGTAAGCCTCTTGTGCATAATCCATCTCTTTTCACTTTGTGATAAATCTATTCTATTCTAACGATTGTTAATTCTGCAAAAATGTGCAGCCAACAAAACTTTGTCAGGCTAACTATTCTCAATAATTTCATGAAAGCATTAACCATTCTGATTCAATAATATACCAAAATTATTTTTTCTTATTTCCTAATAAAATTACTATTCATATCCAACTTATGGGTGAACAATTATCTTCTATTGTTCCATACCTTTCTAATGACTACTCCCTTGCTCAATTCTAAGTTTTGAGCAGGAAGTTATGACTATTTGAACAATTGTACTTCTTGAGAGGTAATATTTGCACATCTATTATTATTTCTCAGAGTTGAATTGGATCTTGGATCTATGTTGGATCCTCTCTTCATGGTTACATGCCTTATTTACTATTTTAGGTGTATTTATGTACAAATCAAAAACCAAACATGCTCCTTTTCTAAGCCCTTCTCCGTTTTCAAAATTTATTTTCGGGCACTATCCCCTTTTTCTACGGCCCCAAATGCATGTGACCATAGGCTGTGACCAAGTTCTCACTAATATATGATTAACCAATGCTTATATCCTCTAGGGATCTAGAAATTTGGGCTTCAGAGGTTTTCCTTTCACCTCACCACATTTCCTCTGAACGTTGAAGTGGCGAACTTCCGAAATAATTGCTACTTCGAAGCTTTGGAGCCCCGACACTTTGGAGCTTCGAGCTTTAGAATATATTCCTTCATCATAATACATTTCCTCCAAACACCAAATCTTAGAACTTCCAGAGTCTTATCAATAATCACACACCAGAGGGGTGCTACGTGTCGAAAGCAAGGAGTGGACACATGGAAAAACTGACAGGTGACACGTGGCCCAATCAATGGTTGGCACATTTATAGTTGTCATTGGGACAAAATACATACCAAATTCATGAAACAAATTGAAACATGGCATGCATACAATGGTCCACATCACCCTAGGTGATGTCAGCATGCCATATCACTTTTGACATTCTGTGACTTCAGAACTTTGGGCTTCAATGAACTTTACACCTGCACATGTCAAATCTCTCGAACATTGAATTTTTGAAAAATTGAGAACTCATGGATCAAAGGTCGTCCTTCTCTATTTAGATCTACAGTCAATAGAGTTTTCCAGGACTCTGAGATTTGGTATATTTCCCACTAGAACATAACACTTCTCCTGAACATCGAACCAGCGAACCACCGGAGTCTAATCAACAACCACGCACTAGAGGAGTGCTACGTGGAAGAACACCAAAAGTGGACACATGGCCCAATCAGGTGGGTGACATGTGTCATGTTCTAACTAGCATAAACAATATTTGAAAAGAAAAAAACACACTGACATGTGGCAAGCATCTCGTGTGTCCACATCACCCTAGGTGACGTCATCAAGCCACATCATTTCGACACTATGGTACTTTGACATTTCAGGCTTCGAAGGATTTCATAACTCCTTCCTTCATTTCCTTCGAACGATGAACTTCTGAACTCAACAAATTCTTAGCTCTGATTTTCAATCAAATAAGGTAGTGACACATGACCCCATCAATGAGTGACAAGTGTCAAGTATCCATTGGTACAAAACACATATCAATGGTACAAAAACAAGTGACATGTGGTAGAATTAGAAGAGTTTCATGTCACCATTGATGATTTCATCATGCCACATCACCATTGCACTTCGTGACTTCAAAATTGTAGGCTTCGAGAGATCTCACATTAGCACACTCCATTTCTCCCGAATCCTGAATTTTTGAACAACTATTTCTTCAGAGCTTCGGAGCTTTGGTACTTCGAAGCTTTGGGCTTCAAAGGATCTGCATTCATCATCATCCAATTCCTTCAAATGTCAAATTTCTGAAATTTTTGAACCTTCCTTAGTTCTACTGTCATCAATATGGTGTCGACAGGTGGCCCCACTGACGAGTGACATGTGGAAGGTCGTAATTGGTACTAAGATCATGTTAAAGGTACACAACAAGGTGACATGTGGCATTCTTAGGGTATGTTCATGTCTCCCTAGGTGACATCATCATGCCATGTCATATTCAGTGCTTCAGGACTTCGACACTTTGGGCTTTAGGATATTCCACTCCAACACACGTTATAACACCTAAATGTCAAAATTTCGAACAAGTCAACGTAACTCCGACACTCTGGGACTTCGAGGCTTCAGAACTTTAGAATTTTGGGCTTTGAATGATTTCGATGCAGGGCAACAAACAAACCATAGAATTCTGAAATTCTGAACATTTCTTAATCTGTAGACACATGTCCCTAGAAATGGACGGTCTGGATTGGTTCCAGACTTAAATCCTTTGGGGCTCCAGAACTTCGGAGCTCCGAGCTTCGACAGTTTTTCACTGCTGCAATTTTAAAATGGTCAGAAGATTGAATTCTGAAGGACTTTAGTACTTAACCTCTGGGCACCTTCTCTAGATCCGACGATTGTGAGGGATCTGTCCCTTCCTGAATAAATCTAACGACCCAAATTTAAATTTTGTGGCTCCAAACCCATGGTTACTGAGGTATGTTTTCTTTGCTAGATTTCTTGAAATGCTATACCTCCTGAGATTTTGAATACAACCAAGGTTTTCTCATGGTGCCTTCTTGCAACTTAGGGATGCTCTGAGGTTCGAATTTTTTCCATCTCGACACAATTCCCTCTAAACTTTTTCTTCAATAACCACTTATACGACCCAATCTAGGCTTAGCGTTAAAAAATGGAGCTTTGATACCATTTTTTAACACACCCATACCTCCCCAGGCTAGGGAATGCTACTTCTTAAAATCCTCTGACCAACTATGAGGAAAAAAATTAACATGCCCAGCCATAGACCTACTGGGAAATGCCACACTAAAAATATTAAGGAAACGTCATACATTGTAACATACCTGGCCTTCCAGGTCGACCATGCCAACTTCATAAAACAAAATTACCATCTATATATAAATAACTTAAAGAAGACAACATATTATGAAAACACATAGATTCGTGCAGAATAATAGTAAGCCTATACATACATCATATATAGGCAATACTCATAAATATCAAGACATGTACAAGATACATAGCATGAAAATTAACATAGAAATGGTACTTATCTTTTTATGCGAAGACCACTGACTACATCCAGACATTCCATGAACCTCCTAGCCTTAGACCATTCTTCTCATCACTCTCAATAGTGGGTCACCCCCGATCTAGGACTAAACTCCATATGGGTAAAGGGATTCCTAGGCTAGGGAGGGACAACAGGAAGTTGCACAGTCAATCAGGAAGGATTCTCTCCTAGGAGTCAACTCATTGCACACATCCTACAACCTCCATTTCCCACATGCCTGTACCACCCAAGGAAGTGTGACTCTTCTCTGCTCAACAGTCCTTCGAATGCCCCACTTACCTTCTAGGTCTTCAACAATAGGACATACCAAAATTCTTAGAGAAATATAGTTGCTACTCAGCTCCCTCTAGGAGAAATAAATTTTCTAACATCCTCTCTCACCTAGAGAGAGTTACTCACAGGAGAAAAGTTATGGCACTGAGGCTAGAAATAGGCCATGCCCAATTAGAATATCTTCGTTGACAACAACAACAAACTGTCAAGGTTCAGTATGAACTCAGACAAGGTACAGACGCATTGTACTTCACAGGAAAGTACGAGATAGCTCAGTTAATTGCAAGTTTTAGAGGTGCATGAATTCTCAGAGGTAATGTTAGTCCCAAAGGTTGATCATGGTGGTATTTGATTTGTGCTTGTTCTCCCCATCTTTGCATGTGTGAATGGGAAGATATGGGAAAATAGAATATTTTACCCACATATATTTGCATGTGCCATGATTGACATATGGATCTCCTGGAGTTCGTGATTGTCCACTTGGGATTCACTCCCTCTTCCCTCCAGACTTAAGATAAAATCCTTATCCTTCCCATGGTATTTAGGAAAATAATATTATAATATTCCCTTGGGGTTAAGCCCTCAAGCTTATCCATTTTTCCCTAGCCTCTTATCCCCCTCCCTTACCCAACCTAGTGGAGCTTAGTCCACCATTTTCATTTATCGTGTTTGGTCTTCACACAATGATGTATTTATATTAATGATATGTGTATTTACATATACAAAATAGGATCCTGGCCTTTAGCATCTAGGTTCTCTGGCCTAATCAAAACATAAGCCTCTTAGATTATAATCACTTGGCTCACCAGCCTATAAAACATGTTTACAATTTTGCAGGGGCTCGGCCTTGGGGTATTACACAAAGGTACCAGGAAATCAAAATGTACAACAACGAGAGAAAAACGTACCTCAAACTCCTGCAAGTATTGTTAGAATATCTACCAGGTTAATTAGACCCTTTGAATGATACTCCCCTTCATTGTATTATTTATTGTTGACTGATTCTAGTGAACCATAATGTTATGAAGAGGAAATGCAGGTAGACACTAAAAATAAGTGGGAGCAATAAATGAAAGAGGAAATGGTTTCACTTGTAAATAACCAGACTTGGGATTTGGTTTAGTTGCCAGCAGGAAAAAGAGCATTGCAGAATATATGGGTTTACAATTTGAAGGAAGAAGATGGAGGCAAAAATCGATACAAGGCTAGACATGTTGTAAAGGGGTTTTCACAAAAGAAAGGTATAGATTTTGATGAAATATTTTCAACTGTTGTTAAAATGAATTCAATTGGGAATATTTTAAGTCTTGTGGTAGTATAATATTTACATCTTGAACGGTTAGATTTAAAAACAACTTTTCTCCGTGGGGATTTGGAGGAAGATATTTATATGCAGCAACCATAGGGGTATGAGGAAAAAGGGAAGGAAAATTTGGTATGCAGGTTGAAGAAGATATTGTATGGCCTAAAAAAATCCCCAAGGCAATGATATTTTAAGTTTGATAGGTTTATGACAAAACAAGGTTATAGTATATGTCATTCTGATCACTGTGTTTATTTTAAAAATCTAGAAAATGGAAGCTATATTATCTTGCTATTGTATGTAGATGACATGCTTGTTGCAAGGTCTAATATGTAGGATATAAATGTTCTCAAGAAGATATTAGCTAATTCATTTGTGATGAAGGATTTGGGTGTTGCAAAGAAAATCCTTGGTATGATAATAACAAGAGATAGGAAAAATCGCAATTTGACATTGTCTAGGGGTGAGTACATAGAGAAGGTGTTGGAGAGGTTTAGAATGTAGAATGAAAAACCATTTAGTACACCATTGGCCATCCTTTTCAAATTAATCAAAGAAATGTGTCCCAAGACACATGAGGAGATAAAATACATGTCCAGGGTCCATTATTCATCAGCAGTTGGTAGCTTGATGTATGCGATGGTTTGCACAAGACTCGATATTTCACATTTAGTGGGATTTGTGAGTAGGTATATGAACAATCCAGATAAGGAACATTGGGAGGCAGTAAAGTGGATTCTTAGGTATTTGAAAGGTACTTCTACTCATGCATTATGTTTTGGAGGTTCAAACAATTTTCTACAGGGATATGTTGATTCAGATATGGCTGGTGATAAAGATAGAAGGAGGAGCACCAAAGGGTATGTTTTCACTGTAAGTGGAACAACAATAAGTTGGATTTTGAAACTACAAAAGGTTGTTGCACTTTCAACAACAGGGGCAGAGTATGTTGTTGCTATAGAGGCTAGTAAAGAGATGATTTGGTTACAGAGGTTTATGGAGGAATTGAGAAAGAAGCAAGAGAATAGCAGGTTGTACTGTGACAGCGAGAGTGCCATTCATCTTGAAAATAAATCAAATTTCCATTCAAATACTAAGCATATACAACTCAGGTACCATTTCATACAATCCATCTTGGAAGATGGACATTTGAAGTTGGAAAAGATACACACTAGCCAGAATCTTGCAGATCTGTTAACAAAGGGAGTAACCAGGGATAAACTATGTTCCTGCTAAGTTTCAATTGGTCTTCAAGAATGAAGGTGAAGATGAGAAATTTTCCAGGTCCAAGTTGGAGTATAGTCCAATAGGTACAACAATAGTGGAGTTGTTGTGATCAATCTCCAAGTGGGAGATTGTTGG
This sequence comes from Picea mariana, assembly GCA_032191745.1. Classification (NCBI taxonomy): domain Eukaryota; kingdom Viridiplantae; phylum Streptophyta; class Pinopsida; order Pinales; family Pinaceae; genus Picea; species Picea mariana. The sequence goes on from JASDQU011103554.1 coordinate 18,889, forward strand.
TTGTGGAGCCTAATTATCTTCCTATTTTGTAGGTCTTTTTTTTCAATGATGTTTATACCCCATAAAGACTGTACACCCCAAAACATTGTACAACCCTCCACATGGGGGGGTTGCAGTGGGGGATTTCCCCCCTGCGAGGTCCGGGGGGCTCATCCCCCTAGATGGGGGCTCTGGGGGAAAGAGAACCCTTGGAGGGGGTTCGGGGGACAACATTCCCTGATGGGGGTTTGGAGGAGAATCCCTTGAAGGAAAAATTTCCTTATAAATGTATATTGTAATTTCAATGTAAATATAGACCATTCATTATAAGGTCACAGATATAATGGTAGAATTTATGTTAGGGTTTTTTTCCCTAGAAGGAAACCCTCTTTTATGAGGGAAATGTATTGTGGCTATGAATTATTGTGAATATTGTATTCTGAGCAAGGATATTGTGAGAGACATAAGAGGAAGTTACAATGGGTGTGTTTTAGGTTGTATCCCTTCATTTGTTGGATAATAAAAAGGAAGGACCTGGAAAATTCTATGGTGGACGTAGCCCACACTTGGTGAACCATGTATATATGTGTCTCCATTGTATTGTGTATCTTTTGTGTTTTATTTCCTCATTTTTTTTTTCTTCGCGATCTTGTTTTTCTAACAACAAAGAAGAGTAAGTTGACTATAAACAAGAACTATTGAGTGCTATAGAAGTTATAAAAACAGAAAAGAAGAAAAACAAGAAACTCTAGGAAGATCTAGACAATAAAGAATACATTCAAAATTCAAACTCTGAATAATTAGAACAGATGATCACTAAATTAAAGGTTCGAATGGAAAAATACAAAAGAATCGAAGAAGCACTCAAAGAACAAATGGAAGAAAAAGACGGAATCATTGGAAATTTGGAGGCAGAGGTTGTTACTTTGAGGAAAGACCTTCAACATAAGAATATGCAGAACAATTCAAAGGTTTTGGATAATATTATAAAGAATCAAAGGCCACATCATGAAAAGTCTAGGTTAGGATACAATCAGACAGAAAGAGGCTCAAGCTCGAAAACCACATATAAAGAAACACAACCAAGAAGCTATGCAGAGATAGTTAGAGGAGACAAGAATTTTTATAGGGAATATCATAGGGACACTCCTCCACCTAGAAGATTCATATTTCAAAATCAGCGACAGTAAAAAACAAGCAGGCCTTAGGATGAAGAAAGATTCAGAAGAGTAACTCCTTTCAAAATATCTTCAACTCCCAGGTATCAAACTACATTTTTTGGTTTATGTTATGCATGTAATAATTTTGGACATAAAGTTGTAAATTGAAAAGCTAATAGCTAGAACAAAAACAACTTTGAAAGTCATGCACAAAATGGTTATCCAATAAGGCCTACTGAAACACATGGAAGAAGATACAACATGTTTGAATCATTGAGCACTGAAGTGGAATGCTACAAATGAAAAAAAATTGGACTCATGGCCAAAGATTGTAGAATGACAGTCCATCCTAGAAAATCACAATAGAATAACAACAGTCACGGATAAGAACCTCAACAGAGAATATGGATAAGAAAGAAGGATCAATTTAACAATGAAGAATGCACACTGACTCTACAGGCTAAACACAAGAAATTTGGTTGGTATGTTGACAGTGGTTGTTCAAAGAACATGACAGGTGAGGAAGACAAGTTTATTACATTAATAAAGGAAAGAGATGGACCGGTCTCCTTTGGAAATGATGACTCATCTAGAATCATTGGAAAGGGAACAGTCAGAATTGGAAAAAAGAATACCAAGGAAGAAAATGTTCTACTAGTGAAAGATATGAAACATAATATTCTAATTGTAAGTCAAATGTATGGCCAAGTTCATAAACTTACGTTTGATTCACAGATGTGCGAGATAAGAAAAGCAGGTTCAAGAAAATTGATTGCAACAGTGGAAAGAACTTCAATCAACATATATGTATTAAGTGAAATTGTAAATGAAAAGTGTTGTCTAGGAAAGGAAGATAAAGGTTGGCTATGGCATAGAAGAATGGGTCACATAAAATTATATAACCTCGTTAAAGTCATAAAAAAAAAAGTAGTTAGAGAAGTTCTCCAGATCATGAAACTAACCAACACATTATGCAAGCATTATCAACTAGGAAAGCAAACAAAGACCAAGTTCAAATCAAAGGAATACTCAACGACAAGACCAATAGAAATTGTGCATATTGATCTAGTTGGACCAACTAGAACAAAGGGTTTAAAAGGAGAGAAATGGTTTATGTTATTGGTTGATGATTATACAAGAATGATTGCAGTTTTTTTTCTCGGGAATAAGTCAGAAGCATTTGAAAACTTCAAGGTATACAAGGAAATGGTTGAAAATGAAATGGATTCAAAAATCACTACCCTTGTCTTGGACTACCCATTCTAAGGTCAAGGAAGGAGGGATAGGGGCTGGCTATAATGGCTGGCTTCTGGTTCTAATGGTCACATCATCATTCTCCTAAGGTAAGTGCGAGATTGAGAAGAGCTCACTTTTTTGCCCTACCTTCAAGAAGAGTAAGGCAAGTCAGAAGGCAAGCTATCCTTCCTTCCTTCCTTTCGCACCTTTAAGGAAATATATTCACACCTTGATAGTAAGGCAGGTCATAAGGAAATTCATAACGATCTACAATGATAAGGAAATTTAGATATTAGTTAGACTTATTATGTGGGTAATATTCTTTACTGACCAGTAGACTTATTACGTATATAATAATCTCTCTATATATTGACTAGCTGGGGCTCCTTGCTAACTCTCGTAGTAGGGACCAGGCTGCTCGCTACCACTCGCTAGGATCCTCTCACTGGCACTTGCTCATCTCTTCTCACTAACATTTGCTAAAGCTCCTCACTGCGCTCACTAACATTCGCTAACTATCGCCTGGCTGGGTTTAACCAACTAGTTGATTCACATTCGTACTAGGTTATATATGAGTTTATGAGTGATAAACACATCAACCAAAAACTCATATATAACCTAGNTATATATGAGTTTTTGGTTGATGTGTTTATCACTCATAAACTCATATATAAGGACGTCTTGGAGGATCTTTGAATTCATTGAAACCCAGGATACATAGGACGTAATACTGCATATTTACTGTCCTTTCAACCCTTAATCTGGTTTTTTCCATTCAACCCTTAATCTACTTCTTTCCTTTCAAGGCTAAATATGTCTTTGTCATGTTATTTCAATCGGGATAAGCTTCCTGGACAAATCTCATACCAGAATTAAGGGGTCTGTAATGATGGGGAGGGCTGGCTAATCTTGCAATGATGGGGAGGGCTCATCTTGGAATGATGGTTGGTGTGGGGAGACCCGGATTCCTGCTATGGGAACTGGGGGGTGTAGAGAGATTCTCTCGGGTAGTGTATTTGCCCTGAGAGCCTCAAAAAGTTGTTGATCAGGTAAGATACTCAATGAATCAGAGGTGTTCTCAAGTTTCTCAAGGGAATTTGAGGAATGAAATAACTTTTCCATGAAAATTTGTTCAACCATTCATGGCTTGACTCGTATATAATGAGGTCATAATAAGGGAACAAGGAATGGTACAAGGAATAATGATATCTACCAGTTAACAAAATGATATATCACCTTACTGATTATAGGGATATCTCACCGGTATGCATAATTACTGACTCATTGGTATGACTAACCAGTGTTTTGGCAATTTGTTTTAGGCTCACCGAAGGTGAATTCTTATTTTTCACCCATTCTCTAATAAGAGACATGTGCTCGTACCTTTCCCATTCACCAATAAGAGACATGTGCTCGTACCTTTCCCATTGACCCAAGATAAAGACTATCTGAAGCAACCCAAGCTGAATATAGTGGAAGATGACTAGGAGGTTTGGGGTAAGTAACTTGGACAAGCGATTGTGTTCCTCACCCTTTTGGGGCCGAGTCACTTAATGTACCTCACCCACGACGGGTGAGTCGCTTAACATACCTTTCATTAGTGAATTTCCCATCTACTCTATATGTTGGCATTATTACGTATATAACATCTTAACATTTCCTTCCTCCTTTGGTCAAGTGGCTTCACACTCCTTCCAACATCCCTGAGCAAAATAGACCCTCTGCTAGCTAAAGAAAGATCATGGTTCCTATAGCGAGAAAGTTAAGCATGGTAATGGGATAAGGAAAGGTTGATTAGGTCTGGAGCTCAATAATTGATAGCTCAGATGGGCCAAACGTAGAAGCATGAACAGATTAAGCCCGCTATAGGCTTTCCCAATAGTGAAAATAGGATGGAACCAACCAATAGCATAGTCAGTCAATAGTCTGTCCCAGAAGAAAGCATAGTTTTAATAGGTCCTCCCAAGAGCTATGTCTGGAATAAGAAATAAAGTTAACAGGCCAAAAGCACAAGCAAAGTTATTCGTTATTTGACCTGGAAACAAAAAATATAAGACACTACTTAGGGTTCTTATTCATTTAGAAAGAATGGAACTTGAATTGGAATCGACACCTGGCACAAACAAAGAATGGAACTTATAGCTAGAATTAGTATTCTAATAGAGAATGGAATAGATAATGGCACTAGTATTAGATAAAAGAACTAGTCTGGTATTCTTATTCCCATTGTCCAATACATATATTCCCAGTGTCCAATACATCTAAAACAAAGAATGGAACCACAACCATACAAAGGGAAGATACAAGGTAAGGGAGATATCCAAATATGAAAGGTCTTTCCAAATATGAAACATATCTCTCCAAAGATGAAAGGTCAGTTAGGAAGAATGGAATTTATAGCTATAATTAGTATTCCTATCTTATTTAAAACAAAGAAAAAGTGTGTTTAGCTCTTTTCCGCATGTTTGAGATCTGATAATGGAGGAGAGTTTACCTCAAAGGAATTTATGGATTTCTGCAACAAGCATGGAATAAAAAGGAAATTATCTGTTTCTAGGACACCTCAATAGAATGGATTTGTTGAATGAAAGAACAAGACAATACATGAAATGGATCGAACAATGTTAACAGATTCTAAATTGACAGATGTCTTTTGGAGACATGCAATGCATAAAGAAGTTCACATTCAAAATATATTAATGCTTAGAAAAATAATGACAAAACTCCCTACAAGCTATGGAAAGGAATACCAACAAATGTGAATCACTTCAGAGTGTTTGGAAGAAAATGCTACATAAAAAGAGAAAATGGTAGAATGAGAAAGTTTGACTCTCGTGTAGACAAAGGCATACTTTTTGGTTACTCAAGTACAAGGAAAGCATAAAAGTATTACAATATAAGTCTCAAAAAATTTGTGGAAAGCATCAATGTAATAGTTGATGAAATAGGTGGATGAAAATTAAAGGAAGAAGAAAAGGAATCGGTGGAACAAGTTTAGAAAGAAGAAGCAACAAAAGGGGAAGATGAAGAAGATCAGACAAAAGTAGAAGAGCAAGTTCAACAAGTTCCTCCAAAGACACCTAGCAAATGAGTACAGAAGAATCATCCTTCAGATCATATTATCATAAACAAAGATGCAAGAATTGACACTAAAAGAAAATTTTGTTCACCAGAACAACTGCACCTAGCACTCTTATCTTCGATTGAACCAAACAGTTTTGAAGAAGCCAACAAGGATGAATTCTGGAAAAAATCCATGAATGAATATTTGGATCAAATAGAAAATAATGACACTTGGCAATTGGTTCCAAGACCAAGGTACAAGAATGTGATTGGCACAAAGTGGGTCTTCATAAAAAAATTGAATGAAGATGGACAGGTTACCAGGAACCAAGCTAGATTGGTATGTAAAGGATAAACACAGGTTGAAGGTATCTAATTTGAAGAGATGTTTTCCCCAATTTCTAGAATGGAATCAATCCGATTGATCTTAGCTTATGCATGCTCCAAGAATATTAATGTGTATCAGATGGAAATGAAATCATCTTTTCTGAATGGGGAACTTGATGAAGAAGTCTACATTGAACAACCAGAAGGATTTCAGCTATCATAGAATGAATATTACATGTGCAGGTTGAAGAAGGCCTTGTATGGTCTAAAACATGCTCCCAGAGCATGGTACTCTAGACTGGTTATATATCTCTGGAGAGAAGGGTTCATAAAATGAAATGTAGACAACAACCTCTACATCAAGGTAACTCAAGAAAGTACTTTGTTAATTGAAGTTTATGTTAATGATATTATTTTTGGAAGTGATGATGACAGGTCAAGCCAAAAAATTTCAAAGGATATGAAGAATGAATTTGAAATTTCATTACTTGGATAACTATCCTTCTTTCTGGGTCTCCAGATATGTCAAAGAAACCAAGGAATTTTTATTTCTCAAACTAAGTATATTAAAGAAATGATAAAGAGGATTGGAATGGAATATTGCAAACCAATTAACACTCCTATGCAAACCAGTTGCAAGTTGAGAAAATATGATGATTCAAAGTCTACAGATCATAGGAAATGCAGTTCAATGATTGGAATCTTACTATATGTGACATCATCTAGACCAGATGTAATGCAAGCAATTGGAAAGGTGGCACAATTTCAAGCAGCACCAAAGGAATCACATGTTCTATAAGTGAAGAGGATTTTCATATATCTCAAGGGCACAAAAGAGTTTGGATTATGGTAATCAAAAGGAAAGGATCTATCACTTATTTCCTACACAGATGAAGATTGGGTAGGTTGCATTGATGATCGACGAAGCACCATTGGAGAGACATTCTACTTGGGTGAGTGTTTGATATCTTGGCTAAGAAAGAAACAATCATCAGTATCATTGTATACAACTAAAGCAGAGTACATTGCAGTAGAAACATGTTGTACACAGGTTCTATGGATGAAAAATACTTTTACAGATATACAGGTTGAGTATGATGAGCCATTCCTATATATTGTGATAATACAAGTGCTATCAATATCTCAAAGAATCCAGTGATGCACTCTAAGATGAAGCACATTCCAATCAAGTATAACTTTCTATGGGAACAGGTTGCAAAAAAGATAGTAGTTGAATATGTGGGAACAAAGGAACAGGTAGCATATATCTTCACAAAACCTCTTCCAAGGGAAGCCTTTGAGTATCTTCACCATAGACTTGGAGTAATTTCTACTCCAAAATGAATGCTTTTGAATGCTTATCTTATCTTTCTTATATTTACATGAGGAAGCACCATACAAAGGACAATTTGGGTTGGGAGAGTAGGTTTAGGAAGAGTTCATTCAGGGGGAGAATCTCCAAGGATAGTTTAGTTAAGGGGAGTATCCCTCAATGGGAAGTTACCTTGTCCATTGATGTAAAATGGGGAGAGATTCACCAAATGCAAGTAAAAGATTTAGATGTTTGGAGAAAGAGCACATAGGCATGTTTCTAGGGGGATCGATGGTCACAAGGGGAGCATAAGAAATATGACTTCAGTGTAGCATCAGAGTGTTGCCATCAATGCCAAAGGGGGATATTGTTGATTAATTGGGTTGGTTGTCATTGATGTCAACCATTGAAGAAAGTATGGTAGAAAATTATGGTATCCTCAACAATATGGTTAAGAGACTTCAGTTTCATTGATGTATAATAGTATGAAGTTTAATATATTTGTAGGTAATACTATTCTATATGGATACTAAAAGCCATGCCATTTCCAGTGATATGTGGAATGCCACATAACTCATAATGGTTAGAGATTTATGGCCTTGTGAAGTTGTGGAACCCTCATGAGTTATCTAGAAGGTTAAGGAAGTCAAAAATATTCTAGAAGCTCCTGGAAGAATTTGACTAGTCAAGTGAGTAAAACTAGGAGTTAATCATGGGTTAAGTTGTTCCAATAAGAAAATAATTAAAAATAAATTAATTGCAACTAGAAGTGGGGAATTTACTAGTTGTAGCAAAGTGGGGTAGAAGTGGAAAAGTGGTTATAAGTGGGTTAGAAGTGGACAAATGGTTAGAAGTGGGTTAGCCCTAAATGAAGGAAATTGGGTTGAGTTGGTTAGAAGGTAACCCCTTGAGGAAGATACGTGGAAGTATGAATAAGAGAGAGAGGCTCTCCTATTAGCACCAATTGAGTACATTGAATATCTATTATTGTGTAAGGTTTATTGTAGGTACTCATTGATATATATGAATTTGTGGAAGTCTGCGGTAGCATGAAGGGCTAATGGAAAAAATTTTGAAATTACAAAAAAAACTGAAAAAACCCTATTTTTTGAGGTGTACACGGGCTACAGTGGATCAAGGCGTGTATGTACATGGGATAGCAGTATAATAGGGAACGTACATGAGGTTAAAGCCTAAAAAATTGAGAATACAAATATGTCGGGACTCTAGAGTTTGAAAGCAATCTCCCAAGAAGGTCTACAGTGATCAGGTACATCAGTGTTGATTAAGGTTGGTTTTCATTGATGTCAACCCTTGAATAAATCCCCATAGAACAAAGGTCTCAGTAATGGAACCAATATTGTTTGATGTAAATATGACTCATTATTATTTTTTCATGGTTTATAAGAAGTAAATATGGATGAACTCCAAAGTGGTCCCCTTATGGTGAAATCCCTCACGGGAAGATGCTTTGCGGAGTAAGAGAACCCA
>JASDQU011103555.1:5365-30101 GCA_032191745.1 Picea mariana
CCCCCCTCAGGGTGGGAGGGGGGCATAAATAGAGAATTTTGCCCCCTCAGGGTGGGAGGGGGGGGGGCATAAATAGAGAATTTATATTATAAATTCTCGATTTATGCCCCCCTCGAAAATGAATTAATGTATAAATACAATATTGTATTTATTAATATAAATACATTCATTAATGTATGTTAATATCCTCATTAATGTATGATTCAAAATATCAATATTAAATAATCAATTTTTATTTAAATAATATATCAACATTAATTTATTAATGTATTATTATATTAATACATTAATTAATTAATTAATTAATTATACTATATTAATATATTATTGTATTAATACATTAATTTATGTATTTTTGTATTAATTGTATTAATACATGTATTATTCTATTGATACATTAATTAAAAACAATAAAACCCAATGTTTCCCGTGTAACAATATTTCCCTTGCAACAATGTATGCCAAGTGTGGAGTTTTGGAGCTTATACGTGAATTATTTGTCAAAATGTCTAAACGAAACGTTGTCTCTTGGAGTGCAATTAAACCCTGGATTTTTCTTACCCAACGTGGGCTTTTCCAGTAGGGGAATCACTTCTTAGTGTCCCACGTGGTGGTTTAAAAGACCGTCCAATATGAAGATTGTTAGCTTTATTTTATTTTAGTTAGGCCAATCAAGTGTTTGATGGAATGGCAGAACCAGTAATCTTACATTTAAATCCATTTGAAATCATCACTTCATGGACATAATTATTGATTGTCAAGAACAAATAAATTTTATAATGTGGATTTGAAAATCAAATTGGTTCACTTCAAATAGTTGTAGTGTGGCTTAAATATCCAAGTTGGTTTGTTTATAGTGGTTGTGCATCTTAAGCACTTAATTGATTCATTGAAAAATTACAATTTAAAATGTCTTCTATGGTTTTTATCTTCCCTTTTATTTTATATATTTTCACTTTGTGATAATCATATGTGAAAAAGGTAGATAGCAAAATGCAAGTAGTATTATTAATTCATCTAACAGAATGTGTTTATTGTGTTTAATTTTCTTTCTTTCTTTTGATTAATCATGTGAAAAAGAATGTGTTTATTGTGTTTAATTTTCTTTCTTTTGATTAATCATATGAAAAAGATTAAGTTGTGATAACATAAAGAAATTTCTTAACAAAATTCTAAATATTGTGGAAAATTTATTGTGAACCCATTATTATTACAAACCCTTGTGCCTTGCATTTTTATCCTAATACTTTAAGAATTGTCTCAACATATATATATATATATATATATATGTATGGAAACTTGTCTTGGTCAATAGTTTATATGGTTATGGTTTATAATTCACAAATTATTTTTATCCTAATACTTTAAGAATTGTCTCAACATATATATATATATGGAAACTTGTCTTGGTCAATAGTTTATACGGTTATTGTTTATAATTCACAAATTTTTTCTTGATAATTTTTGTTTTTGGTAATTTTTAGATTTGGAATATGGAAATATTATTGTAAATAAACAAAAAGGACGATTATAGTGATAGGAATGAATAAAACCTCATAAGGTAGAGCTATAAAATGAGTAGCTTTAACATTTTTGAAAAATGGTTTATTCACTAAATGAATAAATTTTTATTCACTAAATGAATAAATTTTTATTCACTAAATTTTTCATGAATTAATGATTTGTTTTTTATGTAGAAAGTTATGATAGAATTCACTTAAGTTACATGATGAAAAAAATGTGAGTTTTTGAGCTTAAAACCATATTATACCATAATATATTATATTCCATCATTATTGCTTTACATAACATAGAGTGTATCAAAAATACTCACAAACAAACAAAATGGCAAGTGTATTCATAATACTAAAACTCTAAACATCGACGCTACTAGTTTTTGTATTCATCATTATAACTTAGATTTTAATAAACTCGTCATTTTAACTTCTTGCCTTCATTATTAAAAATGGTGTCATGTAATGATTCAAAAATATTAACTAACAAAATGACAAATGTAATCATAATATGATTCAAAAATATTAAAAATACAAATGTAATCATAATATGATTCAAAAATATTAAAAATACAAATGTAATCATAATATGATTCAAAAATATTAAAAATGGTGTCATGTGATGATTCAAAAATATTAAAAATGATGTCATGTGATGATTCAAAAATATTCACTAACAAAATGACAAATGTATTCATAATATGATTCAAAAATATTAACTAACAAAATGACAAATGTATTCATAATACTAGACATGGATGTATGGTATTCCATTATATTAACCATCGATGTTTGTGCATTCGTGATGGTCTACATTGCAAATAATGCGTACTATCTATTTCATTGGCAGCTCGTATGTATATATGGTATATATGGCATAGAGAGTTATGTGCATGGCATAGAGATTACATAGATCGCAAAACCAGAGTATAATATTCAATTCCCCAATCGCGACTAGGTAGTTGCGTGAGGCATAGTTCCTAAATGTCTCACATGGCAACAATCTTTTCTGTAAAATTGCCCATGCAACTCTGTGAACTATGATAAATAAGGTAGTACAAAACTTTTGAATGCATGCAATGTTTCATGTCCTTCTTTTTATAATATTTATTTATAAGCAATTAAAAAAAAAAAATATATATATATATATATATATATATAAAGTTTTAAAATGTTATGGAAAATACACTTAAATACTAATCATTGAAATAAAAAACATTTATCAATGCTTCAAAATATGTTATTAAAAGTTTTTTTTAAAACAACAATGCTTATAGATTTTCATGTAGATGTACATTATTTTTTGTTAGCACCCTGAGGTATTTTTTGTTAGCACTCTGAGTTATTTTTGGTCGACACTCTGAGGTATTTTTGGTAGCAGTAGTCTAAACGTTCTACTAAATGATTTTTCTCTAGCTATTTTTTCTCGGAACATTTGCCCTAAAACCGGTAAGAAATTTTTAGATTTGCATATTTGAGTGATTATTTTTGTATAATCCTAGTGTCCTAGGGATTTTTTAGCATGCTAAACCCATTTCTACATTCTATAATGGATTTTAAACAACAAAAAATAGTGATTTCATGCAGATTTGTGTTGCTGGATTCCAACGAAAAAAAACATTTCATAGAACAGTTAGACGAGGCTTTTTTTATCAGCACAGCATAGCACACCACCACATCACACCACTACCCAGGAGTGGTGTTGATAGAAAACCGATTTTAACTCAATGGTTATCCAATAACAATCGAAAAGTAATTACAAATAAGAAACGCATGCCATGTGGGCGGGTGACATTCCTGTGCAGGTTGTCTTCCCCGTGAATGGGTGGGTTCATAGTTTGACGAACAATGATAAAGGAAAAATACCAGTCGATTGAAGGATAAATTTGTGCAATGTTGTCAAACCAATCAAATGGAAGTGGTCATGTGCATGAAACATGACCTAAATAGAAGAGTATGCACACTAAATTACAAGATGATCTAAACATATATGACACAAAAAAGAGAACTATAACGACCATCAACGGGTAGGTTAGTGGTTTACCGAACAATTATAAGGAGAAAATTGTGATTTGTTATCAAACCAATCGAATGGAAGTAGTCGTGTGCACAAAACATGACCTGAATAGAAGAGTATGAAGACTAAAGTACAAGAGGATCTAAACATTTTTATTTTTTTTCCATGCCAACCCTAATGTTGGATGGAAGAACGATTTGTTCATGAGTGGGATACTATCATCGGGATTGTGCGAGACTCGAGATTGGACGCCCTATGGAACAATTTAATTCCCCACAAATGGCTCCCACCCTCAACCCCTCCCCATGAAATTTGAACCTGTAACCTGATGGGGATTAAACCCCACACAAACTAAATGATATACACCTCATGGGTACAATCGTATCTAAACATATATGGAAAAAAAAAAGTGAACCATAACCACCATGCATATTATTATTTTGACAACAATGATTTTTTTGAATAAGAGTATAATGCAAAGCCAACCAACTCTTCGCTCAGCCACTGTCACACTTCAAAAGTTAATAACAAGAGAATCGAATGTTAATTCCTCTTGAAATACTCGAAATATCGAATAATTTATTGCAATTTATGTGTTAAATTGTTTTCCTTTCTCTAGGTCGAGGAAAAAGTAACGAGGCAAGCACTTCTCAAGTCACAATGAAATTTACAAAACAAGAATGAAGGTATGAAACTAAATGCAAAATTTAGAAAACAAGAATGAAGGTACGAAACTAAACGCAAAATTTAGAAAACAAGAATGAAGGTACAAAAGTAAGCGCAAGGGATTGCAACTAAATTCCAAGAATATGACCCATAAAGAAATCAATTGCAATACGTGTCAAGATATGTTCAGTGTGTGAAGCCCAACCGTCGGATTTATTCTGTTGTTACAAGAATCAATCAAAAGTAGGGTTGTAGTTCAAATTTATTAGATAAATCCTCCATTGCATGACTGGAATCCATTTTTCGTGGACTGAACTTTAGATCTAACAGATAAATATTTCCAAAATACATTCAGTATAGTTTAATTATAAATAATATGTTTTAAATACAAAATAATAAGATAAAACAATGGCATATAGCATTTTCGATGAAGACTTGAACATTTCTTAATTATGAGCATCCTACTCTAGTCCTTCCTGAGCACCTTTCTCCGACATCGCCTGTGCAAGGGACAAGAGGATGGTCGAACATTCATGTTCCTTCTACTTCTGCTTCAACACTGCTTCCTGAGTGCCCTACTCTTTCTCTTTCTCCAGTGCTGCTTCCTGAGCACACTGCTCTTCCTCTTGCTCCAGCATTGTTTCCTTCTTAAAAGGATCATCTGGTTCAGCATGTTGTGAAAATGATCAAAGAATGGTCGAACCCTCGATATTTTGTCGATCATCCTACTACTGTTCATGCTCACCTCCCACATAACACTCAACTGAACAGAATTCTTATGTGCCTTCTTTGGGGAGAACCCTCTCGCATATCTTACAGCAATGGATACCTTTTTTTATCCCTCTCAGATTAACGTGCTCTACACCATTCCAATTTATTAGAGGTATAGATAAATCATATTTAATCATTTTTGTTTGATTAAAAGAAACTATCTCATCATCGCTATTGCTTCCAATCTGTATTATATTATGGTTAGGTTCATTGTGTCTTCTGGAACAATTCCAACACAGAGGTACCATACATCCTGTGAAAAATCTGTTTCACATTCTTGGATAGTCAACCGGGCACAATGAGCATTTCTCTCTCCCATATTCGTGCGAAAATAAGATACTTCCATATTGTTTTTCATTCCATTGTTGAACTATCAATTTTTTACACCCGTTGTAGATGGATATCCAGCCAACCTTGTAGTCTGAATCCATCCAAGCAACTATGAGAGCCCAAAGTGACTTATAATTTGATCCTTGCTTCGACTAAAACCCTAAGGAAAGGGAGCCCTTATCGTTGTTGGATTTTGAAATATATAAATAAATTTAAACTTAAATCTATGTTGAAAACTTTTTCACTTCTTTGAAAGAAATGAACGTTCATATATTATTTTTTGTATTTTATTTCTCAATAATTATTTGTTTTTTCTATTTTATTTTCGAAGAATCATAAATGATAATATTTACAATCATTTTAGGACTTTACAATGATAATATTTACAATCGTTTTAGTACTTTACAATGATAAAATTTGCATACATATAATATAGTATTAGGTTTTTCAAAATTGTCCTATTGTAGATTTGATTCTCATCACATATATTTCTTCATGGTTTGGTAATTTCTTGCATTAGTTTCTTTTGTTGATTTGACATAAATTAATACTGAAATTGTTAGATCATTTATTATGAATCTTGAAAAAATAAGGTAGATTTATTATTCACATAAGGTGATTTTCAAATCCAAATTGTTCATGATAATATTACCCTAGAGGGTTGAAACTTGTTGGCACCCTTGGTATATTTTCTCTTGAATTTCCATTGTCCTTTTTTAGTTGTTGTTTTCTCATATTTCATAAAAACTCTGAAGCTCAAAAATCACAGGGTTAATATCTGAATATCCTTTAGGAAATATGTGAAATTTCTAAATTTGTATTAATTTCCCAAGATCTAAAAATTTCTACAAGCACCACACCAAACAATGTGAGAGAACCCTTCATTAGTCCCATTTCTCACTACTGCATTGATGTAAAGTTCCTATATTGAAATCTAAGTACGTTGACATAATCAGATCTTACCTACTCCCTCTGTTCCGATTCTTGAATTTCTTAAAACTTCCCAATCCCACTTTGTGTTTGCTATATTTGGGGAAGTTGCCAAAAGAAAATAAAAACTACATTATCAACCCTTCTATCTGTGATGTCAAGGTAGCAAACTTCAAATTTGGTTCTTTTGATAACACTGAACACCCTTTTATCTATAATGTCAAAGTAGCAAAATTCAAATTTGGTTCTTATGATAACACTGAACAATGTAGTGGAAAATTTGCTAAATTAGAATCCACTTGCAATTGCTACAAAACTAGCCATGGAGAAGCATGCGAAGGTGTCTAGGTTACCACAAGAAGCTTTGAAAGAGACACATCTTCAATTCCTTTTCTAAATTCCTTTCCTTATGATTTTGTCTTGACCACATTTTTAGAACATCATTCAATTGTATTGTAGCCTCGACCTCCACAAGCCAAAGAACAACTCGGGACAATAATGAATCATGATAAAAACAATATCATATCATATGATAAATAGGTGCTCTGATTTGGAACAAAATTTAACAGAGAAAATGGAATTTTTTCTTCATTAGATCGACGCTTGAGACTGGATGTATTGAACAATTAGCGAAGTAGGAAAACACCACCAAGTATTTATTGCTTTATTGACCCATTTTCTCAATATGAAGCTTGACAAAAATGAGCTCTGTGTTAGCATTCCAGGCTTGAGGTTTTAGTACTCTTGAATAATTCAATGTCTCGCGTAAGAGACACAGCGACATGCTCCCTGCAAGTCTATCCAGGTTTGTGAATAATGAGTCACTCTATGGAAGTCCTCTATGGAGTTGTGATGAAAATAATAATGCAATCTTTAATGATTGGATAAATATATAAAAGGAAAATTGTCAATTATTGTAAATTGTGATGGTTGAAGAATTAATGTGCAATTATTTCCTTTGATCTCTCAAATGAAACCAATTGGACCATTCATAAGCATTGTTATTTTCATTCATTAGTGAAATCATAGGATAATTTATGTCCTTGCAATCCATGCAAGCAGTTTCAATAACATTATTACTCACACAATTAGACTAGATTCATAGATTTAAATGCACTAATGGTTATGAAGTAGTAAATAGCAAGAGACCTCTTAAATAAATGTCCATCTACTCCTATGATCTATTGATACTTGGTGCAAGCATTAATTTCTCGGGTTGGTCAAATGCATGGAAACTTTTATATATATTTCAACATCATAGAATAGTTTGATGTTAGATAGGTAAATGCATAGAAGCCTTTTGATTTTAATTGTTATTATTTCATCACTATTTCAATGCAACATAATTGTATAGTATAGTGGTATATAGGTGAATGTTCCTCGTTGTTTACAAAATGCATATGTGTTAGTATATACATTAGCATTAACTTGTGAAGTTTTAATAAGCTCCAATACTCTGACCTTTGAACAATATGATGTATTTACACTTTTTGTAGGCTTAGATCAATAAGTAGTGGAGTCATAGTATCTTGGTTGCTTGCAAGTAATGTGCAATATATGATTAGATAATGGATTTTTTCATATTGAGTATGCTAATGATGTTGATGATATCGAGGGTTGGGTCACAATGTTGTTGATATTGATATTGATGTTGAGTTGATGGTATTGATAGTATTGATGACTCGATATTGGTTGTTGATATTGATGATGATAATTATTGATTCAATGATATTGAATTAATGGTATTAATGATCTTTTTGATAGTGATGATTCTAATGATATCAATTCGACGTCGATGGCTTGATTTGATGATAGTTTGAGGATATGAAGGATTTTGATTTAATGATATATGACGACATCAATTATGAATGATCAAGCAATATTTGATGGTATTAGTCATTAAAATGGTTATGTGTGTGCTAGTTGAATGTTGATGGTAGATTATCTTGTAATTAATAGCGATGAAGGCTCAATTGGTGTGATGGTATCAATGGATGTCTTGATTTTGCATTGTATTATGTATGGGAATTATTTAGGGTTGTGGTGATAAACAATGGTTGAATAGTTCAAAGATCCTTTGAGGTGTAACTTGAATGAAAAAAATGAGGTTTGGTTGTGATTTTTACCTGATTAAGTTTTGTTTGTAGATGCTCAAAGTTTGTGTGTAAGTATTGATTTTTATTGGTTTCATTAGCACTTGTGTTTTCTATTGAATAATGTGATTGAAGAAGATGATACATAAGAGTTGGAATCTGAAACGAGAAGGTTCAACCTTGTTCTTTTTATAAAGACCTAGCTACTTGGTCATAGCCCTTTTTAGAGGGGGGGGATTGTAATGCCCCTAGTGCATGATAGTTTCTATGTAAACAGCTTGTCAAGGACCCTGTAGTTGATAGTTAATTATTATTATGCATCACCTTGTGATTGCTTGATTAATAGATGATGTTTTAGATGAGTATAACTGAATATATCCTTGATGGATTGGAATGAGTATCGATATATCTCAATGGTTCATAATGCACTTATGGATCATATTTCATTCACACACACACACACACACACACACACACACACACACATATTATTATTCTTAGAAAGGATAAATTTTCTATAGGTTATGTTTTGAGGACCCACATTTACCTAGGTCAAATGATGAGAGAAATGTTGATGCATGTAGCATCGGATAGGTACTTCCACATTAGCGTGTGTCTAGCATGTGGAAGTCATCCAGAGCCTTCTATGAGACTTTACTTTAATTAAAGTAATTAACTAAAGTAAAGTGATTGTATTAGTGAGTTGAGTTTTAGTTAAGGAAATTTTTTAATTAGCATCAATGAATTAAATAATAGTCGTTGATCTCAAGTGAGGTGAAAAGTAATCTCAACCATCAATCACTTTGGAGATTGGGGTTAGGTCATAACTCACTCTTATAAAATTAAGATTGGGGTAAAGGAGAAGACACTTTTGGTGAGAGACCAAGGTGGGAATTTTACACAGAGATAGCAAAGAAGGAGTTTTGCTAGTGTGGAAGCAAAGAAGGACTTTTGCTTACACATTGTATGAGTGAGCGAGATCTCATAGAGAGAGGGTGAAGAGTATTTCATGTAAGTGTTGATGCACAGAGAGTTGGCTCACGAAGGATTGTGATTCAAAGAGATCTAGAGAGAACTAATTTAATAATGAGAGTCATCACCAAGAAGAATCTAGTGCAGAAGACAAAGGTTAAACCTCATGTTCTGAAGGGAAAGGTAGCCTCTTTTAAAGGGTTGTTTGATGAAGTCATCCAGAAATGCTTACCTTCTTTTTGGGATGGAAATGGAGATTTGTATGAACCCGGACCCCCCGTTACCCCTAATGTCCCCCAAATAATCTCATATATATTTGAAATAACGAATCGAATGACAAATACAAGAGAGTGAGTCTCTTTCACCTCATGCAACGAGTCCACCTGAGAGAAGGAGATGAATTAGGTATCTCCCTACAGCTAAGGCCTGCCAGTCACTAATATTATATCTAAGTAGCAACTTCGTAACCCCTGCAATTCTCATTCTGCAGATGGAAAATTCTAATATTAGTAGGGGGATATTTATGAGAGAATGTTCACAAAACAATGCCTCCTCACGAATATTTAGATCAGGAGCCTTCCCACTCCTCGGAGTTTAACCCGTTGTCAAATTATCTCCCCATATGGATGAACATCTCTAAAATATTTGTATTTACCATCTAGACTGTTCCGTCCAAGATCTTGAGCAAAACCTATCTGTAGGAAATGCGTTTATCTCGTAAAAGACTCACGTCGCTTAACTTAAGTAGGCGACACTCATTATCAGGGTTTCCTGCTTCTCCCCTTCATGATAGATAGAGTGGAAAGCATTTAATCGATTAAGCGCCATCCATGATGTGGTTGTGGTGTTCATTAGAAGGCAGAAGCAGCCTCACCTGGATTCAGTTCGATTCCCCTCCGACCTAGAGAGGATTTATGCCAGTTGTATTACTGTGGGGGGGGTATAGTCTAACGGGGTATTGGTTAGTAGTTAATCAAATTCCATATAAATAACATAAATCCACCATCTTCCTAGGTCACAAGAAAACTTCAAATCTTTTTACTTTATGGGAGTATAACTATTTTACCTCATTAGAGACGGAAGTGGGCCCTCTTAGACTTGGCCAGGCCATTCTTTTCATTACTATTCGGTACCTTGGGATTAATCCATCAATAGGTGGAATTACAAAATAATACTTTTCAATTACTTTCATGAGCCCTTATATATAGTGAGACATTGATCCCTTATATAAAATACTTAATTTATGGAATTACAAAATAATACTTTTCAATTACTTTCATGAGCCCTTATATATAGTGAGACATTGATCCCTTATATAAAATACTTAATTTATTTCACATCGGGAGATATAATTACATGTTGAAATTCAAAACCTAATTGCTAATGGATACAATTAACTTCCCTCCTTCTCTTCCTTCATGAATTGCCCCACTTTCACTGCCCTAACTTCCAAGATGAACTTCCCTCTTTATCTTCCCCATTGCTATCGATTTTCTACCCATCGCCAACATCTTTCGTGGACCCCCGCTATAGAATCTTTCTACCATCATGAGCCCTTATATCTATATCTACTACTTTTCGATGTTAAAAATACGCAAAAGTTCTCGCACCCTCAAGATGCATATAGATGGATTTGATCGATATTATTATCAATTTTATTATGCAATGTATCCGACTTGTTTAATGTTGATTTATATACATTACATGTCCTTTAATGTTGATTTATATGCATTACATGTCCTCCCCCTTAAAGGATGCTTTGTCCTCAAAGCATGGTTAGAAGAAGTTACGTCTTCGTCTCTCATTGTACTTCTTTTGTTGCTCTTGATATTGTGTTCATTGAGAAAACGAGATAATGATATCTTCGAAGCTCTGAACAATATTGTCACATTACACAAGGCACACCCTAAGTAAATTTTATTCAGAATTGTGCAATATTTTTTTTTGTTCAAAATAAATTGCAGAGGACACACCATGCACCAACATGCCTCTGCAATAAATCCAATCAAAGCTTCGCATACCAAGTTGTTCTCATGTGATAGGTGAGAGTAATATCTTTAGGATAACTGAGTGTAACCCTCCTATGGCCCGAGGATTGGGTCAAAGGCCTAGAATAGTGTATTAATTAATACATTATTAAAGTAGTAATACATTAATAAAGTATTAATCCCTTATTAGATTAGATCAGTGTAATAGTTGGAGATTCATTGTTGTAAATCATCCTGACTAGAACTAGAATGAGTTTTGATGAAGCTAGTTGGAACAAGTTCCCACCAGTCATAGAGGAAAAAAGGGTCATGTCTATTGTAACCCTTCTCCTCACTATAAAACAATGATAAAGGAAGGAAATAGAGGGGTCTTTGTCCGCATGAGTCTTTGTTCTAAGTATAACTAGTATATATAGTTGTTGAACCTCGTGAAGGATCCAATTGTAATAGCATTATGCATTTTCATGTTGCATATGCCTTCCTTTTGCCCATTATGTCTTTTTTTTCAAAACTATGATTGGTTATGTTATCTCCTCAAATAAATCAATGGAGATTTTGCTTTTTAGGTGATAGATTGTGGTCCAAAAATTTTATTTCTAAATTTTTTTAGGTATGTTAGAGAGTCTATTTTCTGTAAATAAACTTGGAAAGAACTTTTGATTTGGTGTTGTCAAGCAAAAGAAAGAATCTCAGGTTTTGGTGGTTTAGGTGAGCCTGAAAAGCGCTCATTAACCACTGAAAGCCTTCGTTCTCAGTAGTTAAGGGGGAAAAGCAAAAGCCCAGTTAACCACCGAAAAGATTTCCACGGGAAAAATGAAAAGCTTGTGCTTTCGCACGAGCTAGCTATCAATTGGCATAATCATGAAGACATAACCGCCGAAAGTCCATGGAGGTGGTGAGGTATGCACATTATTATTGCATCTATCCAAAGATTGATACCCTGTTGTCCTTTTAACTACATTTGTCATTTCAGAATTAAGGCTCAGCAGAAACACAGAAAATCATGTGTGATTCCCGACTAACAGAAATGATTAGTCACATAGCCCCTCATTATCTCCAGTCATGAGGAAACAGATCCATTATGACCCCGATTAATCTCTGTTTTGATTCCATTAATTACCAATTCAAATTCGAGAGTCATTGTGATGGTCTTGAGCTCGTGATTTCATCAAGTAAGCGCATACTCAGAGGCCATAATCCTATTTTTTGTGGTGATTGCCAAGTGGAGTTCGAGTTCAGCAGATGGTTATCGAGCCAATTGTTATACCAATCAAGCCAAGTCGAGTCATCAGGTAGTTTGAATTCCATACTATTTCAATTTAATTTTATATCTCACCTAAACTCGAAATTTTCGACTTGTATTCAGTCAGTCTATTGTTTAGATTCGGTTAGTGATTGAGCTATGCAATTGGAACTCTGAGTCACCCTGTCTCATTTGTTTTACTCTAAGTCATACTCCCTATCACCCTAAATCATAGAGTCTTTGTCTCCCTGGCATGAAGATTTTCCTAAATCACAGGTACAAGTCAGCAATTACTAAATGTTGAAAGCAGGGCCAGTTCTAAGGGATGAATTGGATGGAGTTTGGTACCTTGAGGCTCACCCTGAGGTGGCCGAGTTCTTTAAGCAAGCAGGAGTCTATGCATATTGTGAAAAACAGGCAGATTTCCACCAACAGGTGTCTAAAACCTTTGCTATCTCATATGATGGAAGAGCAGCAACAGTGGGAAAAGAGGAGTTTGTGGTTGATGAGGCAGCCATAGCTGAGTTCACTGGTCTCCCTAGAACAGGGGATTGCTGGTTCAAAACAACTGTGCCTTCAAACATTGAATTGAGATCCTACCTACAGCCTCTGCACAAGGATCTTATATGGAAAAAAGACATACCAATGTCTTATCTGGAACCTAAGTGGCAATCTCTCCTGAAGGCAATCTTTGTCTATATCACCTATGAAAGTAGATACAATAGAGTCATGTTTTATCACTTCAAGCTATTGAACCATTTTACAGGCAGGTCTCCCATCAATTTGCCTTTCTACCTACACAAAACTCTCACAAAAATGGTCAAACAAGTCAAGGCGAAGCCTACCAAAGTGGCCATCAGATTGTCACACCAATGTTTGATTACACTTATTATTAAAGAGTCATTGAAGAAGAAACAAGTGAACTGGAATTACTTCCTATTTTGGAATGAGATCCAAACTAATTTTCAATAGGATGAAAAGGGGAAGAAATCCACTGATAAGAAGTCTATCACCCCAAAGAGCAGTCTAAGAAAAAGGAAGGCTATCTCACCACCAAGAGAGCCGACAGAATCATCCTCTACTAAAAGAAAAAGAACCAAAAGGAAATTACAGTTTGGTAAAGAGGGTGAGAAAACCAAGGACCTTGTTGAAGGAGATAACCCTTTGAACTTACCATACAGTGACTCAGATCCAGAGCAGGAGTTAGCAGAGACACAAGGTGATGAACAGGTTGAGCAAGTTGTAGAAGATTATCCCAACTTGCCATCACCAACTCCTCCAGATGAACACAGTCAACCATTAGCAAAAGCTTCTTCAAGCAAGCCTAAAGCATCCAGGGCTCAGAAAATCAATAAAATTCTGAAACAAATCTATGAGATGGAAGTCTTAGAAAGAGTTATTAAAAAGGAAAATACAGAGTTGACTGAAATAAATGCAGAGCTTTTTAACATGAACCAAAGTCTCAAGGAAAAGCATGATAAAATCAAGGACAGGAATAGGGTGTTGATAAGGGAGAACATGAAGTTGTACAGGCAGCTTAGACTTCTAAGGCTAAAGTTAAAAGAGTCTCAACCTCCAACACGGGATCAAACAAGCTTGGAAACTCTAGCCGAGTTAGCTACAACAATGGTAGATATACCACAGTCTTCCACACAGCAAGTTGAAGTTCGTAGATCTGCACGAGGAAGAGCTACATCATCAAAGAGACATTGAACACTTAGCAAAGCATCAAGGTAATCATTTTTGCAAATTTTGAAGTTTTGGACAAAGCTAAGTTTTTGGTGGTTTAGGCGAATAGGACGACTGTTCATTAACCACCGAAAGCAAAGCTTTCGGTAGTTAATACACCCAGATTCCTCTGTGTTAACCACCGAAACCTATAACTGGATAGAGAAAGCTAAATTTTGCACAGATCAAGGTTTTTCTAATCCAAATCATTTGAAAACACTCATGATGGATATATGATGAATTATATACTTAGTTTCAAGATCCATTTTTGGTGCATAAGGATTAGAAAAGGTAGCCAAGTTGGTTTTGGCACCTATTTTGGTGGCAACAAATTAGGATTTTTTTCACATCTCAGCAAATTCGAATTTTATCTCTTGGAAGAGTCATCAATCAGCGTTGGAAGGCTATTCTGCACTGCACAAGGAATCTGCAAGATCTGAAGACCATGAAATGTGGGATTGACCTCATTTTGAGGATCATTCCTTATCTTTTGCAAGTTGGTTTTGACTTTCTATTTTAGGCATATCTGATCCATTAATTCAGGATCTAGATACTGTGTTGTAAAGGCTATAAAGCCAAAGACATTTGGAGCACCAAAAGGGTTCGATTTTGAGTTCTATATCCTACTGTTTTTGTATGAAAGACATTTTCTTTAAGATATCAAGCCTGCAAGCTTCTTTCATTTGTTATTGTCAGACCCTCCTTCATCTTTGTCTATGCATATGAGTTGAATTCATTCTTTTGTCTCTGTTTAATGGTCCTATGGTAACTGTCATCTTACTTTTGACTGTTAAGCAAGAATCATAAGCATCTTTGGCTAGTTTTTTGACCCATCATATATATGGTTTATGTATGTTCTGGTTAACTGATTGGTTTTCAAATCCATTTGTTATACAAATCTATCTGATAAATAGCTCTTGAAGGCCTTGTATTGCATGAATATAGTTAGACTGTGTTGAAGATACAATCTAGAGATTAGCATATTCATCTTGATCCAAACCCACACCTATTATTGAGAAAATAGTTTGCAAAAAGATTAAGTTACCAGGCATCTCTGACTTACAGCCTAGGAGAGTTTCCTGGAGTGATAAAAAATTAGCGTCGTTGTCGGGGAGAAGAGATTGAAGCTCAACTTCCTTGGGAGACGACATAGATCCAGCTTTGATGATAGACAAAGCCTGGACATCATTTGGGTTGTAATCATCTATCTAGTAACTCCATTGAAACGAAGTGGCTCCGAAAAGAGCTCACACCAGGGTGAACCAAGAAGGCCCACTGGCAGCACCAGTTCCAGACCCTGAGAAGATCATCAGTAGGGGAAAGGCTTTACAAAGACAGGCTCCTGGATCTGTAAAGACATCAAATCCAGGTATTCAAACCGACACTTCTTCTTTCATATCTAAAAGACCTCTAGTTGAATCCCCTGCTGTTGAAACTCATAGTTCTCAGGAAATTGAAATTGTATCTGAAAGATTGAAGGTTGAGGAGCCTTCAGTTTCCTCTAATGTTACAGACTTTGTTTTTTAGCATGATATCACATCCAACCTTAAAGAGGTAACTACAGGGTCCCCTCAGCAAAAATAAACCTCTTCTTCTTCTTCTTTGAATTCCTCACCCACAAAGCCTATAAAGGGTGTTTTCTATACTCATACTAATCTGCCCATTCTCGAAGATATTTTACATGATCTATCCTCTAAGGGAGAAGAAAGCTTAGCCTTATTGCTTGGTCAGTTTTACAAGGCCTCTTATTTTCCACCCATTTCTGAAAATTTTGCTCAAAGTGAAGTGAGACAATCATTTTTATTAAACTCAGCCATCCCATCTCAACCTTCATCTCCTGAAAATTCTTCCTCTGTATCAACCCCCAAGATTTCCATGGCTATCCCTTTAACTAAGATGGAACAAATCTTATCAAATAGGTATGCTCCACTTGTCTTGCCCAATCCCTTATCTGCCATGCCAACCGGAGATTATCATAAATATATGCCAAAGTTTACTAGAGCTGGGGATTATACTGCCGAAGAACACATAGAAGCCTTTTATGCTTATGCTGAAAATATTAACATTTCAAAAGAAGATGTGTGGAACAGAGTTTTTGTGCAGAGTTTGGATGGCCAAGCCCAGAAGTGGTTCAAAGAGCTACCGGAAAATTTAGTGACAGGTATTGAGCAACTAGATGAGGTGTTCTTAAAACATTGGGGAGAAAGAAGAGATCTTCTATATTACATTTCTGAATTCGGAAACCTAAGAAGAGAATATGGGGAGTCAGTCTCAGACTTCATCAAAAGATTCAATAGAATGTTCGGCAAGATCCCTACAGATATCAAGCCAAGTGATGCATCAGCAAAGATCACATTTTCCGCTGCTTTTGATCCAGATTTTTGTTTAATCCTTAGAGAAAGAAGATCAGCCACACTTGCTTTAATGCAAGATGTTGCTCTCGAAGTCGAATCAAATATTATGGCATCTCAAAAACTCAAAGGAAAAGTTGAGAGAAAGAATTTTGTTGTTAAGCCTCCTTCTTCTTCTAATAGCAAAATGGAAAAGATGGCCAAGATGTTGGACAACTTGACATCTGAAATGTCAAAATTGAAGATTCAAAGTCAGCAACCAGCAAGGACAAAAGATCCAAATGCTTTTATCCCTAGAAATCCAAATGCTTTCCCTTACAGAAGGAATAATCAACAAGTCCAGATCCTTAAGAGAGACAAGAATGCAGCTGATGATCAGAGAATCAGACCCCCTTTCCAAAATGCAATGCTAGAAGAAGAACAACAAATATCTCATGATGAAGTTGAAGAAGAAGATGACATAAATTGTTTTGGTGACGAAAATGATTCCTCCTTTTTGACACAAGTAGATTATGAAGAAGCCCAGATGGATTAGGAGATTCATGAGGCAAGTATTGAAGAATCTGTCTATCAGACAGATGATCAGCAAGGTTATAATTTAAGATCTAAAAATGTTGCCCCTAAACCATTGTCCGCTACTCCTGTGAAGAAGAAAGAAGTTGTTGCTAAGCAGCCTGCTGCTCCTGTAAAGCAAACCCCTATTTCTACAAAACAGCAGCAGAAGCAATCTCAGCCCCAAGTCAAGGAGCAATCTATCCTCGAAGCTCCTTCTAATGAGGTAAAAACTTCTGACAAATCATCATACTCTTTCAATTTCAAATCAGAAATTCAGAAAGTAAAAATACCTATGTCATTGACCGAACTTATGAAGAATGACATTTTCAAGTCTACCATCCTGAAGTCCCTTGAACCAAAGACCTCTTCATCTACTAATTTTGTAAACTTACAAGATGACAAGCCAACAGTAACTACAGGGCCTATGATAGAAGATCAAGATGACTCTTGTCCACCTTTCTATATATCCCTAAATGTTCATGATAAGATCCTTCACAACTACTTTCTTGATTCAGGAGCATCACATAATCTTATGCCCAAAGCAGTGATGGACGAGCTTGGGCTTGAGGTCACCAAACCATATCATGATATCTTCTCTTTTGACTCTAGGAAAGTCAAATGCCTTGGCCTCATAAAAGACCTTGTTATAAACTTGCCCAATTGCCAATGAGAAGCATGGTAATGGATGTCGTGGTTGTTGATATCCCGCCCAAGTTCGGACTCCTCTTGTCACGTCCATGGAGAAAAAGGTTAGGGGGTACCTTGCAGATGGATCTTTGGTATGCTACGATCCCAGTGTTTGGAGGAGAGATAAAAAGACTTTACAGAGAGAATCAACTTGCCTACATCATTAGTGATGCAAAAAATTCTGTAAATCATCCTATTTATGTTGTAGACATAGACTTTGGCTCATGTATTCTTCAAATAGATGATTCTCAGTCAGCTCCTTTGCAGCTTGTGAAGCCCACTGAACAGCAAACTGATGAAAAGGGTGTTCCAGTTTACACCATGTATTTTGATGGTGCCAGTACCAAAGATTCAGCAGGTGCAGGGGTAGTTTTGATTTCTCCTTTGGAGGAGGCTATGCATTTGTCTTTTAAGCTTGATTTCAAAACTACTAACAATATAGCAGAGTATGAGGCTTTGATATTGGGCTTAAATGCAGCCAAGGAGATGGGGATTAAAGGATTAAAGGTGTTCATAGATGCGGATCTCATCATACAACAAGTAAATAGTACTTTTCAAGAAAAGCATGTCAGATTGAAAGCCTACAGGGATGAGGTATGGAAAATTAGAGATTCTTTTTCCATTTTTGACATTTCTTATATACCCAGAGATATGAATCATCTTGTGGATTCCCTTGTTGTTTCAACCAGCCTGTTTATTCCTCCCATGCCTTCCAGGCTCAATTATGAAATCCAAATCAAATATAGACCATCTTTGCCTGATAATATTAAATACTGGAAAGTTTTTGAAGATGATGATGAACTTAATAGATTTCTCCAGGTGGTAGATGAATTTTCTGATATGCATGTCGACTAGCAAAATCAAAATGTAGAGGAATCCCAGAAGCCTAAGCTAAAACAAAAATTGGGTCAGCATGATATTGTTCAACTGCCTAACAATTATATACCTTGGGGTTTGGTACCTCTTGAAAATCTATTTGACCATAACGATGTCCCCTACAAGCCAGATAAGAAGGAAAAAGAGCCTGTTGTTCATGAGAACAACATAGGAAGCGAAAGTCAGCCTAAATTCATAAATCTGTCCTCTGAATTGATTGTTGATCAGAAGTCCGAATATTGCAGCATTTTGAAAGAATTCTCTAATGTTTTCAGTTGGAAATATAGTGATCTGAAATTTATGACCCTGAGATCATTCAACATAAGATCCCACTTGAAAAGGACACCATCCCTTTCAAACAAAAGCTCAGACCTATCAGTCCTCTCCTTTTGCCTGTAATTGAAAGAGAAATCAAAAATCTTCTTGATGCTAAGATCATAATCCCTTTGAGATACTCTAAATGGATTGCAAATCTAGTAATAGTGAAAAAGAAAAATGGTGAGGTCAGGTTATGTGTGGACTTTAGAAACCTAAACAGATGCTCTAAGAAAGATAACTATCCCCTACTTAAGATGGAACATTTGCTGCAAAGAATTTAAGGGGCTACTGTTATGTCTCTCCTGGATGGTTTTTCTGGCTATAACCATATTTATGTCCATCCTGATGACCAAGAAAAGACTTATTTTACTACTCCTTGGGGTACCGTCATGTACGCCAAAATTCCATTCAGATTAATTAATGTCAGGGCCACGTTTCAAAGGGCCATGGACATAGCTTTCATGGGTGAGAAGGACAAGTTTGTCCTCATATATCTTGATGACATCACAGTTTATTCCAGCAATCATGAAGAGCATCTAAAGCATTTAAAAGAGTTTTTCTGAAGTGCAGGCAGTTTGGAATTTCATTGAATCCCAAAAAGTCCCATTTTTCTCTTAGGAAAGGCAAGCTCCTAGGCCACATTGTCTCAATAGAAGGCGTGAAAATTGATCCAGCTCGGGTGGAAGCAATTCAGAGGTTGTCCTTACCAAGGTCGAAAAAGGATATTCAATCGTTGCTCGGTAAGATTAATTTTGTTAGAATATTTGTTCCAAATTTTGTCGAGCTAGTAAAACACATAACATGTATGTTGAAAAAGGGGTCTGAGATAAAATGGACAGACAACGCAAGGAATTCATTTCAGGATATCAAACAGGCTATCATGGAATCCCTGACTCTGATCAGTCTAGATTACAGCAAGAGTTTCTACATTTTTTCCTTCGCTTCTTATGACACAGTGGCAGTAGTCTTGTTACAGAAAGATGATGACAGTATGGATCACCCAATTGCCTTCTTCAGCAAAACACTCAGAGATGTTGAACTAAGGTATGATCCTATTGAAAAACAATCCTATGCTCTCATAAAATATTTAAAAGCTTTCAGAATTCACATCCTCCACTCAAAATTCATTGCATATGTTCCTTCACCCTCCGTGAAAGATGTTTGACTCAACCTGATATTGATGGAAAGAGAGCTAAATGGATTGTAAAGTTAATCGAGTTTGACATAGAAGTGAATCCCACCAAATTGGTAAAATTCCAAGGCCTTGCTAAGCTTTTAACAGAGGAAAACCATGAGCTGTTGGACATAAATTTCATAGGGGAAAATTCAACAAGTTTTCAGACGGAGGTGGCAGCAGATGGACAACATAACAATCAACAGGTGACAGAGAATTTGTCTTCTTGTGAATGGTACTCAGGTATTATACATTTTTTACAAAATCTAGAGGTTCCTCCTGAACTTAGCATGACTGAAGCCCGAGCCCTTAAGATCAGAGCCATCCAATTTTGCATTTACAATAATTTGTTATATTGGAAAGACCCTACTGGTTTACTACTCAGATGTTTAGACAAAGAAGAGTCAATGGAAGTTATACATCAGTTTCATTCGAGTGTTTGTGGAGGTCATCATTACTGGAAGACCACAACTCATAAAATTCTAAGGGTTGGGTACTATTGGCCTTTTCTTTTCTCAGATGTGTGTGCCTTCATCAAAACTTGCGATAAATTTCAAAGATTCACAGGAAAACATCAGCTAAAATCTCTGCCCCTAAGACCTATAGTAGTAAATGGCCCTTTTCAGCAGTGGGGTTTAGATTTTATAGGGGATATAAATCCTTCATCTAGTGGTCAACATAAGTGGATCTTAGTAGCCACAGATTATTTTACAAAATGGATAGAGGCAGTTCCCACCAAGAATGCCACTCATCAGGTTGTCATGAAATTTCTTTATGAAAACATCTTGAGCAGATTCGGTTGCCCCAAAAGGCTGGTAGCAGATAATGAAACAGCTTTCAAATCCAATGCATTGGTTGACATGTGTGAATCAATGGGCATCCAATTGGTACATTCAACCCCCTACTACCCTCAAGGTAATGGCCTGGTCGAATCATCCAATAAGAGCTTAATCAGAATCATCAGAAAGCTTTTAGAGGAGAACAAAAAGAATTGGGATTCTAAACTAAAATTTGCTTTGTGGGTAGACAGAGTAACTATCAAAAAATCCATAGGAACCTCTCCATTCAAATTGGTCTATGAGACTAATGCCATTTTTCTTGTTCAGTTAATTTTACCAGTGGCTAAATTTTTTCAGGAAGAGAAAACTGAGTCAAATGATATGGTAAGAAGAATGCTCAATTTGGTAGAACTACAGCAGGTCCGCGAACAGTTGGTAGACAAATCAGAGGCTCATCAAAAGAGGATCAAGGATACTTTTGACAGGAAGGCAAAGGTAGATAATTTTCAGGTTGGTGATTGGGTTCTACAATGGGACGCCCTCAGATAGGATAAAGGAAAACACAACAAGTTCGATTCTTTATGGACCAGCCCTTTCATGATAACTCAAGTACAGCACAACAACACATTCATTCTGCAAAGTCTGGGAGGTGAAGAAATGTTCGTTGGCCCAGTCAACGGGCAATTTCTGAAACTCTATCTTGTCTAAGGATATGAAGCCTGGTCATTGTAATTTTATTTTTAGTCTTTATTTTTACAGAATAACTCCATGCCCAATGGAAACACTAGCAGATAGTTTTAATTTTTATTTTTTCAGGAAAGGCATTGGTTCTGTGGTTCTTGAAACCTCACAGGGAGGCATTCATCCCCAATAGGATCCAATGTTATCTCCTCAAATAAATCAATGGAGATTTTTCTTTTTAGGCAATAGATTGTGGTCCAAAAAATTTATTTCTAAATTTTTTTCAGGTATGTTAGAGAGTCTATTTTCTGTAAATAAACTTGGAAAGAACTTTTGATTTGGTGTTGTCAAGCAAAAGAGAGAATATTAGGTTTCAGTGGTTTAGGCGAGCCTGAAAAGAGCTCATTAACCACCGAAAGCCTTCGTTCTTGGTAGTTAAAGGGGAAAAGAAAAAGCCTAGTTAACCACCGAAAAGATTTCCACGGGAAAAATGAAAAGCCCGTGCTTTCACACGAGCTAGCTGTCAATTGGCGTAATCATGAAGATATAACCACTAAAATTCCATGGAGTTGGTGAGGTATGCACGTTATTATTGCATCTATCCAAAGATTGATACCCTGTTGTCCTTTTAACTACATTTGTCATTTCAGAATTAAGGCTCGACAGAAACACAAAACATCATGTGTGATTCCCGACTAACAGAAATGATTAGTCACATAGCCCCTTATTATCTCCAATCAAAAGGACACAGATCCATTATGACCCTGATTAATCTCTGTTTTGATTCCATTAATTACCAATTCGAATCCGAGAGTCATTGTGGCAATCTTGAGCCCGTGATTTCATCAAGTAAATGCATACTCAGAGGCCATAATCTCGTTTTTTGTGGTGATTGCCAAGTGGAGTTCGAGTTCAGAAGATGGCTATCGAGCCAATTGTTATACCAATCAAGCCAATTCGAGTCATCAAGTAGTTTGAATTCCATACTGTTTCAATTTAATTTTATATCTCACCTAAACTCAAAATTTTCGGCTTGTATTCAGTCAATCTATTGTTTAGATTTGGTTAGTGGTTGAGCTATGCAATTGGAACTTTGAGTCACCCTGTCTCATTTGTTTTACTCTAATTCATACTCCCTGTCACCCTAAATCATAAGTCTTTGTCTCTCTGGCATGAAGATTTTCCTAAATCACAGGTACAGGTCAGCAATTACTAAATGCCAAAAGCAAGGCCAGTTGTAAGGGCTAAATTGGATGGAGTTTGGTACCTTGACGCTCACCCTGAGGTGGCCGAGTTCTTTAAGAAAGCAAGAGTCTATGCATATTGTGAAAAACTGGCAGATTTCCACCAATAGGTGTCTGAAACCTTTTCTATCTCGTATGATGGAAGAGCAGCAACAGTGGGAAAAGAGGAGTTTGTGGTTGATGAGGCAGCCATAGCTGAGTTCACTGGTCTCCCTAGAACAGGGGATTGTTGGTTTAAATCAACTGTGCCTTCAAACATTGAATTTAGATCCTACCTATAGCCTCTTCACAAGGATATTATATGGAAAAAAGACATACCAATGTCTTATCTGGAACCTAAGTGGCAATCTCTCCTGAAGGAAATCTTTATCTATATCACCTGTGAAGGTAGATACAACAGAGTCATGTTTTATCACTTCAATCTATTGAACCATTTTACAGGCAGGTCTCCCATCAATTTTCCTTTCTACCTGCACAAATCTCTCACAAAAATGGTCAGACAAGTCAAGGAGAAGCCTACCAAAGTGGCCAGCAGATTGTCACATCAAGGCTTGATTACACTTATTATTAAAGAGTCATTGAAGAATAAACAAGTGGACTGGAATTACTTCCTATTTTGGAATGAGTTCCAAACTAATTTTCAACAGGATGAAAAGGGGAAGAAGTCCACTGCTAAGAATTCTATCACCCCTAAGAGCAGTCTAAGAAAAAGGAAGGCTATCTCACCACCAAGAGAGCCGACAGAATCATCCTCTACTTAAAGAAAAAGAACCAAAAGGAAATTACAGTTTGGTAAAGAGGGTGAGCAGACCAAGGACCTTGCTAAAGGAGATAACCCTTTGAACTTACCATACAATGACTCAGAGCCAGAGCAGGAGTTAGCAGAGACACAAGGTGATGAACAGGTTGAGCAAGTTGTAGAATATTATCTCAACTTTCCCTCACCAACTCCTCCAGATGAACACAGTCAACCATTAGCAAAAGCTTCTTCAAACAAGCCTAAAGCATCCAAGGCTCAGAAAATCAATAAACTTCTGAAACAAAGCTATGAGATGGAAGTCTTAGAAAGAGTTATTAAAAAGGCAAATACATACTTGACTGAAAGAAATGCAGAGCTTTTTAACATGAACCAAATTCTCAAGTAAAAGCATGATAAAATCAAGGACAGGAATAGGGTGTTGATAAGGGAGAACATGAAGTTGTACAGGCAGCTTAGACTTCTGAGGCTAAAGTTAAAAGAGTCTCAACCTCCAACACGGGATCAAACAAGTTTGGAAACTCTAGCCGAGTTAGCTACAACAATGGTAGATACACCACAGTCTTCCACACAGCAAGTTGAAGTTCGCAGATCTGCACGAGGAAGAGTTGCATCATCAAAGAGACCTTGAACACTCAGCAAAGCATCAAGGTAATCATTTTTGCAAATTTTGAAGTTTTGGACAAAGATAAGTTTTCATTGGTTTAGGCGAACAGGATGACTATTCATTAACCACCGAAAGTAGAGCTTTCGGTAGTTAATACACCCAAATTCCTCTGTGTTAACCACCGAAACCTATAACTGGACAGAGAAAGCTAAATTTTGCACAGATCAAGGTTTTTCCGATCCAAATCATTTGAAAACACTCATGATGGATAGATGATGAATTATATATTCAGTTTCAAGATCCATTTTTGGTGCATAAGGATTAGAAAAGGTAGCCAAGTTGGTTTTGGCACCTATTTTGGTGGCAACAAATTAGGATTTTTTGCACATCTCAGCAAATTTGAATTTTATCTCTTGGAAGAGTCATCAATCAGCCTTTGAAGGCTATTATGCACT
>JASDQU011103558.1:13027-27984 GCA_032191745.1 Picea mariana
GTAAACCTGGGAGCAAAGAAGTTTGGGGACAACTCCCGCGAGCCATTAAAGTGTTGAGAATGTGGAGAGCCTCATCTAAAGAGGAATTGTCCATGTTTAATTTCAACGAACAGAACTGTTGTTCACAATTTGCAGGAAGCCTCGACAGTGGGAGATGTGGGCAGAAGCCTGGATTGGATAAATGCAGCCATAGATGGTTGAAAAGCTGACCACCAGTCCTCGGTGGTAGAGTTCGAAGGTAAAATCAATGACACTCGAATTTCTGATTTAATTGACCCTGGAGCTACATTAAGTTGTATTACTCCTAATGTAGTAGAGTCGAATAAACTTAAGAAACTGAAGCATGCAAAATCATGGCTTGTACAACTAGCAACATGTACTAAAAGGAAAGTAGTTGACTTTATTTCTGATTTTGAGTTCAGCTTAGATGGTCAAAACATAAGGACCAATATGAACATCCTACCACTAGGATCTTATGATATGATTATCGGGATGGATTGGTTGGAACAACATAAAGAAGTACTAGACTGTTATACAAAGATACTTAGTTATAATGATGATTTTGGCACTGTTAGAACAACCCAAGACATACCAAAACCTGTATCAGTCAGACAAGTTTCAGTGATGCAACTCAAGAAATGTATTAAAAAGGGATGTCAAGTTTATGCTATCCAAGTGACAAATCTATTAGAAAAAGAAGATAAGCCAAAGTTAGAAGACTTTGTTGTCCTATGCGAATTCAGAGACATGTTTGTGGATGAGATACCAGAATTACCTCCTAGAAGGGAAATAGACTTCTCCATAGACCTAATACCTGGTTCAGCCGCCATCTCAAAAGAACCCTACCGAATGATTCTACCAGAACTGACATAATTAAAAATACAATTACAAGAATTGTTGGACAAAGAGTACATCAGACTGAGTGTTTCTCCATGGGGAGCACTAGTCCTCTTTGTGAAAAAGAAAGACGGTACTCTAAGACTATGTATTGATTATAGACAACTAAACAAAATGACTATTAAGAACAAATACCCCTTACCAAGGATAAATTATCTGTTCGATCAAGTGGGTGGGGCCAAGATCTTTTCAAAGTTTGATTTACAATCTGGTTATCATCAAGTTAGGATAAAAGACGAGGACATAAACAAAATAGATTTTTGGACAAGATATGGACACTACAAATTCATAGTCATACCTTTCGGACTCACTAATGCACTAGATATGTTTATGTGCCTGATGAACAGTATTTTTAGTCAATACTTAGACAAGTTCATGGTAGTATTTATTGACAATAATCTGGTCTATTCAAAAATGGAGGAAGAACATGATGAACACTTAAGGATAGTGCTGCAAATGTTGAGAAAACACAAACTGTATGCAAAATTTGATAAGTGTGACTTTTATCAAAAAGAAATACAATATCTAGGACATGTAATTTCAATAGAAAGCATTGTCGTAGACCCGGAGAAGACAAAATCCATTATGGAATAGCTAGTACCTAAGGATGTAGTAGATATTCAGTCATTCATGGGAATCACCAGATATTACCGTAGGTTTATAGAAGGATTTTCCAAGATAGCCTACCCTATCACATAATTACAAAAGAAAGGAACCAATTTTAACTGGTCAAAGAAGTGTCAAGACAATTTTAACAAGTTGAAGGAATTATTGACAACTGCACCCATTCTGAAGGTAGCAGACCTAGATAAAGACTTCACCATATGTGTTGATGCACATAAAGAAGGACTAGGTGGTATCCTAACTCAATAAGGACACATTATTTGTTATGAGTCCCATAAATTAAAGGAACACAAGGAAAATTATGTCACTCATGACTTAGAATTAGCAGCAGTAATACACACCCTAAAAATGTGGCGACACTACATAATGGGAAGAAAATTTTTACTATTAACGGATAATAGCGGGGTGAAATATTTGTTTAACCAACTAGATCTTAATGCAAGACAAGCAAGATGGCTAGCCTTCTTGAGCGAATTTGACTTCGAGGTCATACATATCAAGGGAAAGGAAAATAAAGTAGCAGACACTTTAAGCAAAAGAGTCCATGGGTTATTTGAGATAAATATCAGTAGGGCAGAAAGTGATCTGGAACAAAGAATAAGGAAGTCAAGTATTAATGACGAAAATTACATGAAGATGATGGCAGAATTACAAAACAGTACCGCAAACTCAGATAAACCAGATCTAATTATCGACAAGAAGGGACTATTACGATTTAAAAACAGACTTTACATACCAGATTCAACAGAGTTAAAATTAACTATTTTAGACGAAGTGCATAAAAAACCGTATTCTGGCCATTCAGGTTACCAGAAAACAATAACAACACTCAGAAAACTATCTTACTGGCCTAATATGAAGGGCGAAACAATAGAGTACTTGGCTAGGTGCCAATATTGTCAGCAGGTTAAGGCTGAGCACCAACACCCAGCCGGCCTATTATAGCCATTACCAGTACCATAATGGAAATGGGAGACTATATCACTAGACTTTATAATAGGTTTTCCTAAAACTCAGAAACATAATGATTCTATCATGGTTGTAATCGATAAACTCAGTAAGTATGCACACTTTATTCTTGTAAAGTATACTTTTAAAGCTATAAACATTGCTAAAATATTCATGAAATAAATTTTTAGACTGCATGGTATTCCTAAAATGGTGGTTTCAGATAGAGACGTAAAATTTACATCCGCTTTTTGGAAGGAATTTTTTGTAGAGCTAAACACTAACTTGAATTTCAATATGAGCTATCATCCACAAAT
Organism: Picea mariana; assembly: GCA_032191745.1. NCBI lineage: Eukaryota > Viridiplantae > Streptophyta > Pinopsida > Pinales > Pinaceae > Picea > Picea mariana. The sequence goes on from JASDQU011103558.1 coordinate 15,814, forward strand.
AGATGGACAGATCGAAAGGACAAACTAGATCATAGAGGATATGCTTCGCATGTACGTAAGAACAAAACTGAGCAAGTGCGAAGACTACCTGCACTTGGTAGAATTTGCATATAACAATGGGTACCAAACTTCGGCTAAGTTGATCCCTTTTGAAATACTGTATGGAAAAAAGTGTACAAATCTAATTAGCTGGGATAACTCAGCTGATAGACTCATGGTTGGACCAGAGATGCTCCAAGAAATGGAGAACATGGTAAGAAAGGTACAACAGAACTTGAAAGAAGCACAGGACAGATAGAAGGGCTATGCAGATCAGAAAAGAAGACACTTGGAATTTCAAGTGGGAGACCATGTTTATTTGAAGGTCAAAGCTCAAAAGAGCTCATTGAAGTTAGGGAATTTTGAAAAGCTAGCACCTAGGTTTTGTGGGNGCAGGTGGAACTCAAAGGCGAGTTCCAGGTAAAACCCCTACACATTCTGGACTGGAGAGAAATACAACTTCGGAATAGAGTCATCGCTCAGGTAAAGGTGCAATGGAAGCACTTTAGCCTTGAGGAGGCCACTTGGGAGTTAGTGGGAGATTTGCAGAAATCTCATCCAATCCTATTCTAGGAAAGGAACGAACACCGAGGATAGTGTTTTACTGAAGGGGGAAAGGATGTAACATCCCCCAAAAAATAAAATATTTTTGGAAATTTATAATTTGCTGGAAATTTATTTCATTTTTAGTAAATTCAAATTTGGAATTTTTTTTCAATTTATGGCAATTCTGAATTTCGAATTTCGTAATTGTAATTAATTATTATGATTGTTGGGCAGAGACCTGATTTGACCCAACTAACTATTTGACTATGACACTTGTATGAAAACTGAATATTTTATATTGATTGCAGGAGGAGAAATGGAATAGCCATGTTAAATTTAGTTGACCATGACTCCATGAGTGGGGAACATGTTGGAACTACCTCTAGGCTGATTTTTACAAGTGGCAAATCAATGATTTGGCCATTGGTATCCCCTAGAAATCAGGGATTTAGAAAGTTGTGAAAATTCCCAAGGGAGGGAAAGAAGACCTAGGCAAATTGATAAATAGCATATGTGAGGAGGCAGGACGCTGCCAAGTATGTTGGGGAAGGAGACTATAGAGTTACTTATTGTTATGAACACTATTTGAGTGTAAGGAATGGAAAAATTGCTGGAGCTATAAGACATTGCTGAGGAGAAGCTATTCCAAGTTTGCCCTCATGGATTCATGGTCAGGCTAGGGGGTGAATCAGGAAGGTAGTTTGGTTTCCTTGTTCTACGGTTGGGAGGAACGTGGCTATTCCCTTTGTCTTTCAGCATGTTATTTCAGATATGTGATTTCTGTCTCTTCTCTGGCTGAATGTTAAATGGTTACATGCTTGATAGAATGCATCTGTTAATTCTAATTAGGAATAATATTAAAGCTGAAAGATCGAATGTGTCCTATTGAAACGTAGGAACTGCTAGAATGCCTCCCTACTAGTTCAAAATGGATTATCCTTGTTGTATCTTATTACTGTTATGAATACTAGTCCCCGAAAGTATACTAGCTAAAAGGACATGCCTAGTCAATTATAAAGAAGATTTATGCTCTGGTTTGATTACTACTGTAGTAAGGTAAAGCGTTGTAGTTGAAAATCCCACAAGTGAAATGCATTGCATATTTGAGTTACCTACATATTGAATGTAAATAGAAAATTGTATAGTGTATAAATGTAAACCTATGTATGTACATATACATATTTTCGGGTATTTAAAATCATGCGTAGCAATAGAGTAATTAACTAAGATTTCTTCCATGTACCAGCTGAACAATCATGATTTTCAGGAGATAACCCTAATCACAGGTATCTAAGATTTACATGCATATTTAAAGTATGGAGGTAACCTTGCAAATACCAAAATTATTACAGACCACCTACAACATTTACACATCCTTATATCAAAATGGTGTTTAATGAAAAGTTACAGGTTGAATTGTTGGAAATTTCTTTGGAGTGAATCAGATTAACATAGTTTAATTACCAGAACTAATCATGAGAGGCCCGAAGACCTAGGGGAGAGGGGACATCCCGAAACTTAGAACATAACCTCGAGTAAATTCATAACTGTGTAAATAAAACATAATCATCTAGAATTTCAAAGGAAAGCCTTTAACACAAAGAACAATAAGTGCAAATTGAATTCATTTACCATCATGTGATCTGGAGTCAACTATAAAAAGGACATACATATAGCCGGCAATAGCCGAGTCTCTTTTTCTTTTTCAAAAAAACCCTTTCACGGAAGTAGCCAATATGGTGCCAATATATTAAACCCATAAAATAACCAGTATGCCAATACAAGTAGGTGGAAGGGAAACCCTGTATTTATTAAAAGAATTATATTACATATCTCGTTCAGAATTGAAACAAATGAACATCCCATACGGTGTTTTATTTTCCAATGATAAAAAATTCCTTCACAAGAGGGGTTACCCTTAATTAACGGTACCAAACCGGAACAGAACTACACAGTAAATAAAAGGACTGGAAAGGGACCATGCCCTTCCTTTATAAATAAGGAATGCAACAGTGAGGGTTATGGAAATGGAACCCGAGTACCTTTATCTCCAAGGACGGACACGGATATCCGAAGTTGCTTACCGATGAGTACCCCTACAAAATTCGTATAAATAAAGTATAAGTAACTAAATATGCCATTGAAATATTAGAATTATACGAAAGGGGGTTGAATGAAAATATCTACAAAATGGAAAAACATCATTGAAAGAACCGTACTTATCTTGGATTTTTCCATCATCATCCATCTCCTAGTCGTAGTCATCCACCAATCAAAAAGGGGAGGAACGAGCTTAAGTAGTTGATGGGTACCCTCACATAAAAATAGGGTCCCATCATTAGTTGCAACATCCAGTTTGAAAAGAAGTTATACAAGAAATTATGTTTTCGTAAATATAACAGTAGTTCCAACACAGATTCCATAGACATTAAACAATGACTGAATATACTCTAAGATACAAACAAGAGACAGATAAAATGCTAAATGTAATCTTTATAAAGAGACAAAATTGAAGATACAGTCAACATGAATATAAGAACCTGTTCCTTTCAAAAGTTACAAAGAAAGGATTTAAGTAACATGGTTCAATTTATACTATCGACAGTCCATGGTAAGACATTACAGAACTCATAAACAATTACTATTTATATGGTATACAAGTGAAGGGGGCCTTTGAGGTAGAGATGAATGGAGTTGGGTTGGGAAGCCCTATACTAAACAGAGTATGACCAGCCCACGATGAGTGTTTAGAGCCACAGTGCAACACTCTCACCGTAATAAATGTAGTTTCTAGAATGAAATATGGGACAACCCTGTAGAAGCTCAATACCCAACAGTGATACAGGATAGTGAAGCAGAGCGAAAAACTCCATGACCTAAAGACAATCTACTTGCGAAAACACCAAGAAACAAAGGAACTTCCAAAACTTTCTTGGAGCCTTCGCAGTAAAAGAATAACCCCTTACAGAAAGTATAATCATTATGGAACATAGGTTACCCATAGTGGTTGCAAAAGGAAGGAAAAAACTCGTAAACAAATCTTAGACTAGAGTTACAGAAGTAAGAAGAAACTTACCAGTAGGGTAGATATGCGATGCCGCCTCCACTATGAGCAAAAACCTCACTGTTGTTCTCCTTGCCAAGAAATTGGAGTCGCAGAGTTAGACTTCCGGAGGACCTCCTCACAATAGAATCCATCAACCTAACTAATTCCTTCCTCGGAGAATGAGGTCTATGGGTACGAATGACCAGGTGAGGAGATGGAACTTGTCACGACCATATTGGATAGTAGGTTAGGTGATGGCCTCGACTGCAGCGCATACCCAACCTCCTTTAATTCCCTGGCTAGGATTAAGTGTAAATTGGACCTAACCCTCCTTTGGTAATTATTGAGCTATTGAGTAAACAAGTGCCTGCGCGACTTATGGAAAATATTTAAACCAACTCATAGTAAGTGCAGTTAATACAATGCATAGTTGACACTGCGTTCAGATAGCCGGAGTCGAATGGGATGGGTAAGTACATATCAGACCTAAACCCTAATCACAATGAATGCAGTTAATACATGCACAGTCTACGTTACGTTATGAATAGGTGGATCCGAATGGGATTACTAGTACGAGTGGAGGATTATGAAATATTCATACTCTGAGTGTAACCGGAAGGATCTTACCTAACCACTATCCCGTTTCAGATACTTCTAAAACTAAAGGAGTCTACTTATATTTAAACCTTCGCAGAGGAGTATAGACTAATATTACTTTCACCTAAGTCCGTTTGGTCTTTGCATCGTATGAGTATGTGCATGGACCAACGCATGAGTCCTAGGCCATAAAACCCGAATTCGTTTGTATTGTAAACATATGGTAACATTTTCTATGTAGAATCTAATGCGTAGGGGTTTGGCCTTAAAATCCCAAAGTTGTTTGTATTGTGAATATATGGTAATGTCTCTATGTAGGATCTAACGCGTAAGGATTTGGCCATAAAATCCCAAAGTTGTTGTATTGTTAAGACTGTCGTAGTGTTATAGGTACACAACCAGATAGGAAAGTAATGACAATTACATGACTTTAAATAAACATTGAGGTGAGGAGTAAACACTTATGACATTGTCGATTAGAAAACTTTAAGTTGAAGGGTAATGATAGTCAACGACAATAAGGACTCTAACAAACTTTCAGACTCAAGCTATATAGCATAAATCTTACTTACTTGAATCTTGAAACTATTCAAGGATAAATGTACAAACATTTTTTTTTTTTAGACAGTGTTTGTGGTACATTACATACAGAGTAATTGAATGTAAAAAAAAAATTATTTAGCTGAGTATGAGGGTTATGTGTAATTAATTCTATTCTCAACATGGATTTGACACATAGCATATGTGTTTGTGTGTGTGTAGAGAACTAGTGCAGATCCATCATAACTCCAAATATATAATGAATGGAGAGGGATCAAGTCCCAATAGGTGAAAACATTTTTTAAATTAAAAATACTTGATGTAAGGATTGCAACCTTGAGGGATTTGGTACCTCTCAGCGCATGATAGATAGAGAGTTAAGATGGATCTTAGTTAAACTATTTCAATGGTGTGTTCTTCAGTATGAGGGATATGTGTAATTCCTTATTTTATCAACATGGTTTTGACCAATTGCATATATGTGTGTGCATGTGTGTAAATAAACAGTGTATATTCATCTTAACTCAAGATCTATCATGCGCTGAGATGAATCAAGTTCTGAGAGGGAACACTTTGTTTATATTAAAAATACTTGAGGAAAAGTTTGCAATTTTGAGGGATTTGATCCCTCTTAGAACATTATATATCAAGAGTTAAGATGAATCTACACTATTTTATAAAATCAATAGAAAAATTTGATCCCATGAATGGATATCCAGTTCACCCTCTATTATTATGAAAATTTCCAAAGAATTTACATGGAGAAGGAGAACATGGAGTTTAGGAGTCTACAAATTTCTAAATAATTTACGTAGAGAAGGGAGAATGTAGAGTTTAGGGTTTTTCATTGTTCTCTACTGTAGAATCCACTAGACCCATATTGACCACTCGAAATATTGTGCGGTTCTTAAGGTAAACACCTATCAAAGGGTTAGTGGAGGGACCACTATCACCTTGTCAATATATAATTCCTTCATTTCATCAATTGGACTGCACCGATGGGATGGAGAATCAAATTTGGTATTAAGTTGAGAGGAGCCCAAACCATACAAACAATTGACACATGACATTGGTTTCAAGAGTCAATTCCATTAGTTTGAAATGATTGAGGTCATGGAGAGATTAACAAGGAGGGAATTGACTATAATTTGGGGATAATGCATTCTCTCTATGGAATTCGTAAATAAAAAGAGATGGGAAATAAATAATAGGATTGAGCAGTTAAGATTATCATCCAAACCATGGGAAGAAAACAAAGTTCAAGGACTCATCTTTAGGTGAGTCATAAGTATAGTCGACTTGGATGGGAATGGGTATTTTTTTATTTAGATAAGACAATTGGTCCATATTTTGTAATAACATTATGAGTTTATTCATGTATGTTTGTAAAATTTTTAAGCTTTGAAGTTTAGTTAGTACATTTGTTCAGTTTGTCTTATTTGTTTTTATGTTAGTTATGCAAATTTTCATTTATATTGTTTTATTCTTTGAATTTGAATTGAAACCTTACAGATAGGTGTCTTAAACCAATTTTAGTCCCTTCATGTGAGTGAAAATGATTCTAGCAAAGAGAGCTTGTTGGGTAGAATTAATAATGGAAGATAAATAGTTCTAGTAAAGGGAAAATTGTTGGGTACAACACTAAGAGGTGAAATAAAAAAATAAAAAAATAGAGTGGCACACAAAAGAGGAGTGAGATAAATAGATTGGTTTTGAAGAAAATGAAGAGGATTTGCTAATGAAATTATTGAGTTTCTAAGGGCCTTGTCTACTAGGATGGACACCATCGAAGAAATGAAAATAAGAGCACATGCAAAAAAACCTCTAACATGTGAATTATGATGAGAAGCAACCAAAAGTTACAGAATAAGAAGCTTAATAATCCCAAGTTCAAAAGGAGATACTTTTATAAGGGAATTGGTAGATTTGAGAGGTAGACTAAAAATGGAAATCCTTAACTACCCAAGAAGCTTAAACCTAGAGGAATTAATTGATTTCATTGGGGAAATGTAAAAGTTTTTCAAATTCAAGAAAATCAAAGACCTAAAGAGAGTGACACTTTAATGCACCATGTTGAAATGGAATTCATACATATGGTGATATAATTTTCAATTGTACACGTAGAGGAAGGGAAAATAGAATATTATGGCTTGGGATAAGAGGGATGCCAAGTTGAAGGGTGAATTCTTCCACATGGACTATTAATTGAATATATTTAGGAAGTTGTAGAAACATAATATATAAGGAGATGGGAATGAAAGAATGTATTGAATAATTACATCAATTTTCCATCAAATTTGGGAAAACATATGAAGGGAATGAGGTTTCTTCTAGTTATATCAATGTTCAGTATGCTATCGAAGATGAGCTTATCATGGTGAGAATTCATTTTGTTACAAAGTAATATTAATGTACCTTGAAGGCCAAGGAGAAGTTGTATAGGAAACAACAAATTTCATGAGGGAAAGGAAGGAAAGTTAGAGAGAACAACATGTATGGAAAAGGGAAGGAAAGTGGGAGAAAAGGAGAAAGAACTAGCACAAGCATTTCTAGCCAACATTCCAAGGGAAAGTGTGGATCCCTTAGAAGTTGAGAACTCCTAGAGAAAGAGAAGAAATATTTGGTAAATCATGATTCCGGTGTATACTGAAAGGGAAATGGGAATATGGATGTATGAAGAATTTGAATTCCAACATAAGAAAATAAGGAAAATACATAAAAATCAAGGAGAATTGATATGAAATGAATCATTATATAATGTCTCATCAATTTTGGTACTTTTTGGGTGGAAACGAATGAACTATCCATTTATAATGCCTATTTTAGGTTTCGGTCATGATTTGGTTGTTTGGGGTCTAGAAAACTTTTGATCCTCTCTGATTCCTTAAATGAATATTTTTAGGGTCAAAAATTTGTAAACAACATATACTCTCGAGACACCTTATGTACATAATGACTACCCAATATGTGGATCAATGTTGCAACCATAGCCTATGTCTATAATTTCTTGATTTTTCTGAGAAAGATAAAATAATATCTAACCCTAAAACTATGTATGAAATGGTTTGCAAGGAACTCCTCTAACCACCTATCATGAGGATGTATTCACAATGTATCCCCCACCACTCCTAGTGGAAGGATCCCTATTAGAAAATAAATATATTTTATGGTGATATAAATATTATGTATCTACACCATGAATGAATTGGAATATGCATACCAATACAACACTATGAGATAATATACCCTCCATCTCTCTCATCAATGGTTTGTCAACGTATTTGAGTAAACTATATTGAGCAAGATCTCCTCTCACTACTTGGTTCTCCTCAACTGAGCCTAGATATCTTCAAACTCTATCTCTCTCCAAAGTGTATTGAACTTATCCATATCTAAAAAAAACACATTTTGTTATGTATTTCCATCATCTTTCATCAAATTATGGGTCCCTGCCCTATTTCCCCCTTAAAAATATCCCTATGTAGAAATTTTGGGCCCAAGTCTCACTTTTGGCCAAGCAAAAAAAGCCATGTTTTCTTCATTGGCCAATGATGGAACTGGTGATTGTTCCTATGGTACCAATGCATAAAAAAGTCCAATCAATTTTTTTCCTCTTAAAAATTGGCCTGGGGTTCCCTCGAGAAAGTTAGGGACCTGTGTTGGAATACCTAGAGGGGAGGTGAATCAATATGAGCACAATTAGTAATTGTAATCACAATATAAAAACTCCAATGATTTTCAATACTTTATCATTAGAATTCAATATATCATCATCACCATAATTCAATGCATAAACATCACATAAACACAGTACAACATAATTTTTCGTGGAAACCCAATGTGTGAGAAAACCACTAAATGATTTTCTTATTTATTAAAGAGTGCGTTCATTGGAAGCACCAACTTCCTATTTCACCATCTACAACTAGAAGGAGGCTCCAACCCCCTATTTATATGCTTCAACCTGAACGAATCTCCAACTCCCTAATTTATTGTCTCTAACCAAAAGGAGGCTACAACCCCCTTTCCTTTCCCCGTCCAACCACCCCAAAATATAAATGTAGACCAATTTGTCACTACCTTTGTCATTGTAACTCATAACCTGTTGTTGTTTTTGTTTATGATAATTTTGTTACTACTACTAATTTTGATATCTCATCAAGAATGAAACCACACATACCTCATACCAAGATCCACAAGGGAGTTCTCCAAATCAAATGCTTATGAATCACTAATACATATCTATTCTTGATTTCTTCAAAATACTCACCCTAACATACACAGGAAGGTGTTACCACTCTGTAAATTATTTTGGCTAAGAAAAAAAATGACAAAGGTAACCTAGACCAACTTTAAGACTGGAAACTAGCCTTTCAATCCTAGAGAGGGGTCTCTCTGAGACTTAGTCTCTAACAGATAATGACTTTGAGTTTTAGGCTAGATTTATTGTGTTTGTGAAATGTTTATGGTTTCGCTGGAAAGAAAATATAGAACCTTGGGCCATGTAGTCAACCTCCTGAAAGAGAGAGAAATTAATGACTTGGCAGATGAAACTTTGAGAGGATAAATGCTAAGAAGCAAATGGTCTTTTAGTTCAAATTTCATTGTGTGCGGTGAAACAAAGAGTACATAAAGCAACTCAGAGCACCATTGGAGATGAATTCTAAATTACTTAGAAGAAAACACAGTGCAATGAATTCTAGACTTATTAAATGTTCCAATTTAAACAAAGGAAAGGCATGAATATATAGAAAACAAGAAGTACATACATAGGTGGGATTAAAATACATCAAACCACCACCATTAGAATCATTTTGTAAAATCCTCAAGACTTATGCATTATATTTCAATTAGGTTCAAAGATTACATTTAATGGTCTACTGTCTACACTACTTTTCCAACCAACATGGGTTACACTGAGAGCATACAATATATAGAGAAAACTGCACTCCTTGGGCTACCATGCCTCAAAATAATTCTCCTAAAATTTTGATGACGATTATTCCCTACCAAATGACCTCTCGAATAGAGTTTACTAAAAATGGAAGCCCGAATGCACCCAATCATGTCATAATCAACGTATTCATCATGATCATTCAGTCATCAATAAGGTTCAATCATTAGGAGGTGATGCATCAACATTTCTCCTTGAGTGGTTACCCGAATGATCAAGAGAATTTTCAGAAACTCTGCCACCCAGTGTAACGGGCTCTGGTTGTTGTTGTGCAATCATTGGTTATAGTATGCATGTGGTGAGATGGTATGGAGGATGGATGTTGGTTGTCGCTCGTCATTTCTAGGTGGAGATGACATTCGGGGGACCACACATATACTTCAAAACTATCATGCATTTCACTTACACTTGTCCTTCTCGACAGGTGGGTTTACAACATCTGTGCGATGAATATCCACCACACGAGTGCCCGTCAGACTTCTTGTTTCTCGGAATGAAAAAAGACACAAGGGGAGAAAATTTTCATGACACTTTCCCAAAAGACAAAAATGGGGTCATGATAATCATGCCTCTGGCCTCACCTGCAATCTTAATACTCTGAGCGTTTTTTATGCAGGAGAATCACCAACAAAGCGCAAGTGAGAGATAGATCAATGCACTAGCGCGCACTTTGAAGTGATGATTTTGAATTTAAGATGGCATATCATGCAAATATTCTGAAAGGACTGTAATTTAAGAACTTCTTAAATGTTTTAGAGCTAGACGATCACATGAGATTGTTGGGGAATGTATTTTCTTTAATGAAGTTGTTTGTAGTACAGATTCAATGTGTTTGATCTTATCTATCTGTCTCAAACATTTATTGTAATAAATATTTATTAATTGAAAGATTTTATTTCAATAGGATAGCAATAAGGTAGTCGAAGGGAAAATTTCTATGAGCCCTCCTGTATAAATAAATGTGTTTTCTCCCAAATGAGGTTGTTGTGAAAGTAGAGATTGTTGTTGAATTTTAGAGAGATATGTTGAAGGCCATGTATGAATCCATGTACATATAATTTGAGTGAATATAATAGACAAGCGTTGTTCCAAATGTCTGTTGTTTCAATTATTGTGTCTACATGAATGAATGAAAGGTAGGATTTTTTTTTTAATTGCAATTCTCTATTATTTATTGTTCTTATGTTATTAATGCAATTACATGGTTGAATGTATGAATCTGTGAGATATTAGATAAGTTTCAATTGTTTCTCTTCTACAATCATGTGCAAGGAGTGCATAGTTTCTGCAAGGTGTGCATCGACAGAGTCTATTTCAACTCAAAATATCAAAAGAGATAACGTGAAACTTTTGTATGCAAGGAGTGCATAAGATTCCGCAAGGTGTGCATCGATAGAGTCGGCTTTGAATCAAAAATCTAGGAGGGATACTTTGAGAGTGTATGTAGGCGGAAACACACTCATAGTCATATTGTTTAGGAGGAACAATTGAGTGGTGGAAGGATTGTTGCAAGGAGTGCACAGTCGCCCTTCACGATTCAAGTTGAAGGAATTTTGTCACAAAGTGTGCATAGACTCAATAATTGTTTGGGTATCAAAGGAGTCATTCTGAAATGTTCAGAGTATTGAGGAGGAACAATTCCAAGAGAGATAACTTGGAGCTTTTTATGAAGAGAGTGCATATCATCCGCAAGAAGTGTGTGAGAGAGTATTTTGACTCAGAATATTAGGAGGAGTAGCTTAGAAATTTATTTGTAGAAGAGCATGAAGAATTGTCGCAAGGCCTGGGTAGTTGTCCACAACGAAGCTAAGACATGGAGGAAACACCTGTTGCAAGGCGTTCATAGGGTAAGTTTCGACTAAGTGTCAAACAAAACACTCTAAGGAGCAAAAGTCCCGAAGGGAGAACAATCTTAGAAGAGGTATCGGGAGAGAATTATTCAAAATAGGGAGGAGCCCTTGAATATTCTCCAACTCAACGAGCAAGATTTGTCTAGGAGGGAGCGGGATCATTCCAGACCATCAAATGTGGTAAATTCGCACAGAGGTTAGCCATCGATGTTTCCAGCACTTTGTGGTTCAGAGGTTCGAAAGTGTTGTAAGAGTGAGGTTGCCAAAGTCGCGAAGTGAATCCTATTTGTTGGCTACGAGGAGGATACATGGAAACAGATTGGAGATTTAGGGACATAGAGGTTCGGAGAAATTGAGTGGAGTTATAGAAATCTTCACGAAGTCGTGAAGGAGGAAGTAGAGTTGGACCATCGAATCCAGGAGGAGAACTGACAGAGATCTGTGTGTTTTAGCGGAAGGTGTTTCGGAACGAAACAACGGTGGAGGTTGTGATACCACCAAATCCAAAAGTTAGGAAAAGAGTTGGCCCACGGTCGCAACCCGTGGTCATATTGGAGAAGGATTCTAGCATGAGAGCTAGTACTCACAAATTCGTGTTG
>JASDQU011103561.1:0-10173 GCA_032191745.1 Picea mariana
CAACTTGAAGAAGTAATCCAACAACTTCAGCAACGCATCACAAATATGGAACTTTGTACTGTGCCTGAGACTCCATAAGAAGTAAGAGACCTAAGGGAGGAAACTGCCCACAACATAGTTGACATATTAAAAACCTTGGCTTTGGAATGTAAGAAGCTGAGCACTAGAAGCACCCAGACTTATGAGAACCTCACAGAAAACCTAGAATTGCAAACATTAGAATAACAACTCCAAGAAGCAAAGCAGCATGCAGATACGCTATAGGCGCAACTGAAGGTCTTGACCCCAGTTGAGAGAATGAAGCGATTTCCATAACAACACACCGCCCAAAAATAGGTACACATGCTGCAAAGTAAAGTGATGGAAGTCTCTCAATGAATTCAACTTGCCCAAGAGAAAGCATGCCACCTGCTCACTGAAGTTGAGAGCCAGGCAGGCAAGCTTGAACAAGTTGTCATCACCACATAACAACGCATGGAAGCACCAGTAAAGGACACAGTGATTCAGAAGTTCACTGAACAAGAGGATGTCGCACTGCAGTAGGTTGAAGTAGCTCGAGCCAAGCTCTAGACAATTGAAGTGGAGCTGATCAGACTAGAGTGACTCGGGATGAGTCACAGGTGAGTGTTGGGGGCCTGTTGGCCCTTGACCAAGTTTTGAGGAACACTTGGTCATATTTGACCATTTTTGGACATCGACACCCTGTCAAAGATGGAGCGCTAGGTGAAGCATAGATCACAGGATCTTGACCCACTTTTGGGGCCCTTTCAGGGTTTTGGTTTAATGTAATGGGAAAGGGATGTCAACCCATGGCTTTACCCATGTTTAGGCCTATGTTGTAAAGTATAAATAAGTAGCTAGGCAATGTAAGAAGAGCTGATGGATTAGTGCTAGTAATTAGATCCATGTGATCGAATGTAAATTCTCTCTGCATGATTGTAAGAGGCTTGCAGACCTGAGTGCAAGTGCTATAAGTTCTGAGTGCATGGATTGTAAGAAGGCTCTGTGCTAGATCTACACAGGGAAGGAGGATCTAGAGAGGTGTGCACAGATGTCCTGTCCTATTCGGAGCACAAGTTGAGATCTGTATTGTAATTAGATTGACCAAAGCTAATAAAGAAGAATAAGACTTTGTGGACATAGCCCCAGGGTGGAGGTGAACCACGTAAACCTGTGTGTCATGCTTTGTGTTGTTGCTTCCTTGTGTTTTCACTATCTTGCTAAGTTCTTTGCCATGATTAGATAGATTTGCTTATGGTTTGTGATTCACTGGATGTATATGAATAGTATATCTGATGTGTATGAGGATGCTTAGTTTTGATCTACAGGATCTAATATTTTTTGATGTTGCTAAGCATTGAAATATCTTATATCTAAGCAAGTCCTGCGATGTTCTGTCTTATCTGCGAAGTACAATAAGGGTGAATAAGTGATGAATGAACGATGCTAAGTTCTCTGTAAAGAATATAATCACAGATCTGTGTCCTAGCTAAGGTTGCAGACACCTGAGTCTCGCAACCATCCCTGCCTCTACCTTAGGTGAGACTTCATCTACTTCGTAGGTGTTGTCGAAAGGGTCGGTAGTTAGGGTTTTGTTGGTGCGCTCTTGAGTGTTGAACCCTGGGTATGCCCCTGTGCCAACACCCATTGATTGGTTTGAAAAAGTTCCATACTTTTCTCTATACAATTGGTTTTCAGAGTCGGCTAATTTCTCAAGATTCGTGCCCAAAGATATGTAAATTGATTACTGCTTCTGAATTTTTTAAAATCGGTTAAGATTGAGAGAAGCATATTCTCCTCCATATCTTTCATCAACATCAACCCATCCTTCACACAACCTGATTTGCAAAATGCTCGAATCTTCTCATTAAATGTATCTGTGGTCAATTTTCCCACAAACTTCTTCATTCTCCATTTGGAAAGCCGGGTTTTCTCATAAAAGTTTTGGTTTTTTGAGCCAAATTTTGCATTTTAAGCTAAGTTGGCTGTCAGTTTTGGGCATGGTAAAAGTTGACTTGACTTAAAGAACTTAGCCTAAAAGCCAAGTTCTAGTTCCAAGTTTCTACTCCCAGAGATAGTACCTGCACACAAAGACAAATAAGGTTAGGTATTCTTGGCATTTTGGCAAAAAGGTATAAAGGGATTTTTCATGGCACCTGATCCAAGCTCCAAGTTTTTGCACCTGCGCATGTAACATAATACATAGAATACCAAGTATGGAAAGCAAGTCCGAGCCCAACCACATTAGGAGGCTAATAACTTCTCTTCCTATCATTGCCAACAACAAGTATCTCTTGGAAACATAAGAAAAAAGTGAAATCAAGTGAACATAATCCTTAGAACCATAAACCCTAATTTAGTGGAGTCATCGAAAGTTTCCCCTAGTCTCAGTCGTCACCCTTCATGACAATTGTCACGGAACAATCATTATATCAAAACGTTGGAGGCATGTGGCCATTGGGATCATGAGGCTTTATCTCCTTCACTATATTCTAGCATTTTTTATTCTTTTTAAATCTTTATGTAATATGAAAAAGACAAAAAAATCAAAAGACATAAAAAAGAAAAGAAGGGGGGTGGTGTAATTTATATCTCTATGATTTAGTAATTAGGTGGCATCTGTAAGTTTTGTTTCCCTTGAAAAAATAACCTATTTTGATTCAATTGGGTTTTAGTATTGTCGTGGGAGATGTACCATGTGTTATCTCTCCAAGAGTCCTTCTCAGGTTGTAGCTTGAAGAAGCCTGGTAACTTAAAATGTTTTGGTTTTCTGTGTCGGTTAGATCAAATGGAATACATAAATGACTGGTTCACACTTAAGACACTTAGTAATATAACCAGATGAGACAATGCTTTCAAAAGTCAATAATTAGATAAGTAATTGAACTGGTGGGTGAAGAAAGTCTATATCTATCAACCAAAACACATATGTGATGGGGTGAATAAAGATAGCACAGATTACTTGTTAAATCAATGTTTATGAGTTGACCAATGAGATGACAATCATTTGCAACTAGACAAACTTAGATAACAATAATCATTCAAAACACAGGAAAAGAGAGAAGATGACAATCTGACATTAACAGTGAAAGTAACTTGTGATCTGTATTATATAAAAGGTCCCAGTACAAAAAACAACATGCTCTAGTCTCCAAACTCGAACCATCATTCTATAAAATTGATAGGCTTTATAGCCTTTACAAGCAGTTTCAGATACTGAGAAATTGGATTTGAAATACTAATAATAGAAACCTGTTACAAAAGATCTTTCAAAAAGTATGGATCTAGTCCATTTCTATAATTCGATTTGTCTTCAATCCTCTAAGTCTTCGACAACTGCATGAAGGTCCTGATCTATGATGACAAGGCTGGTGTCTTTTGTCAATAGCTCTAAGTAGTCTTCAATAATGATAGGCTAATCATCAACCTAGCTACCTTGTTTAATGCCTCAAAACTCTGAAACAAGATGCCAAAATGTATGGAGAAATTTGTTTGAGATTACTTTATGCTTCATCACTAAAAATCCCCTTTTCTTGAGCACCAGATCTTCAAAATCTATTTCCAATAGTTTCAATGACTCTTTTTCCCTTAAAATGTGAGTTAGCCGCCAAAAGCCCTGATTTTCGACGGCTAACTATATAATGCCACTAAAAAGCATGTGTTTGTTAAAAAGATAAAAACTTCAAAAATGAGTCTTTTCCTTGATTATTTGGATTGATCCACTTGCAAATCTTGAGCAACCTCTGCAAGGACATGCAAGTTTGGGTGTGTAGCTATTTTAGCCTTCAACTTTTTGATCTTTTTATTCAAATGCCTAGCTAATCTCCATATCTTGTGATTATCCTTTATGATCCTCTTTTTCTTCTTCTTTTCCTTTACACTTTCAAGTGCCAATCTTTCAAAGGCTGCACTAGTTTTTGCAAAATTCTTTGATAGAGTCTCATATCTGGCCTTTATCACCCTCTCTATCACTTCCTGTTGTGCTATTTTCTCTTTGAGTTTCTTAATATTCTGTGATTTGCTAGATTTTCTCTTGCTTGATGTTTCTCCTTCCTCATAACCTGTGAACCTATCAGTTTCTAGTGCTTGCTCCATAGAAAATTCTATGTTCTGATCAGCAGGGACCTCTTCTTTGTTTGGCTCAGAATAAGATTCTGAGTAGGGTAAGTTAAGCACATTTTCTTGCTTGGTCTACTAAGTTGAAGCTTTCTCTATTGAGTTGAAGCTTTCTCTGTAGATTCCTTGAAAACCAATTTCTTCTTTGCCTTCTTGACTTTTGAGCTAGATGTTGGTTCTTTTGATAGGTCAAGGGTGATGGCTCTCCTCTTCTTTAGACTGCTCTGAGGAGTTGGTAGATTTTTTCTTGATTTCCTCTTGCCTTTATTAGGTTGAGTGTCTAACTCAAAACCTCCCCAAAACAGGAAGTGTTCCCGTGTTCTTTCTTTCTTCCTCAATTCTTCTACAAGAATCATTCTGATCAAACCAAAATGAAACAAGGTGTTTTGGATATGGTCAGTTTCATCTTGGACCTTGTGTGACATATTTGTCAAGCTCTTGTGAAAATAATATGGTAGATTGAGAGGAACCTTTCCTATAAAGTGGTCCATAAGTTTGAAGTGGTATAACATGGCCCTATCATACCTTCCATCTGTAGTTACATACAATTGTATGGCTTTGAGAAGAGTCTACCACTTCTCCTCTAGATGCAAAATCGGGATATCCCTATTCCAAATGATGTCTTTGAATTCAGGCTTTAAATAAGGTCTAAACTCCATATTCTTGGTGACTATGGTTTTGAACCATTTTTGCCCTGTTCTTGGCATGCATGTAGCAGAGGCTATGGCTGCTTCATCAACTTGTATCTCCAAAGGGCCAACTGTGGCTTTGTTTCCATCATAAGATTTTGCAAAGGCTTATGTGATACTCTGGTGGTTACCCTCTTGTAGATTTTCCACATAAGTGAGACAACCTGCATCTAAGAAATACTGATGAATATTTGGATGAGATTGTAAATATTGAATGTTGTCTAACTTCTTCTTGAGAGGTGGACCACCTTGTTTCTTACCCATCTATAAAACACAAGATAACCTGTAGAAACCTATAACAGAGAAATTACCAATCAAAAGAACCTGCTGACGTTGCAGAATAAACTATGTATGATCAATTGGTGGAGGAGAAACATTGTTTATAGGCATTCAGAACTCATGGAATTTAAATTTGAATGATGACCATAATGCTGATGTAGACAAGATTCGACAACGAGTAGATGAAATTTAATAATGACTAGATAACCCTTAGTACTGATAGGACATCACACCTTCACATAGGCTGTAAAACTAAATTCGGAATGATTATTCCATAACCGGTGATAAGGTCATGTAAGCACGCCAATCTCCCATAAAAATGATCATGCTCCCTTTATGGTGTGTGTACTTCCTTTTCTCTTTCGAACTCCTGAAGAGGTGGTGCCCAAAACTGCTTCTGCACTTTCGGTGGCTCCTCCTTGTTTCCAAAAGTCACATTTTTCGCTGGAATCTTGACTTTTCGGTGGCTCCTTCTTGTTTCCAAAAGTCGCATTTGTTGCCGGAAGCTTGAATTTTCAATGGCTCCTTCTCAACTTCAAAACAATGGTTACCCATTGAAAAAACTTTTCTTTGATTTTTGAAAGCAATAAACAAAAAATTGATTTATTTTGGAATTTCTCACTTATTCCCTTTGCTTGGAGACCATAAACCACAAAAAATTAAAAATGACACTTATTCATGACTATGCTATCACCTAAAAATCAAATAAAATGACAAGTTTATTTTAGGAGATAACACCATGATTTTGAGTTTTCACTTCTATGATTGATTATTCTTCTAGTCTTTATGGAACACCCTTCAATATCTCTTGAATTATTGGTGTATGTAATTGGTCCCTTTTGGTGTCGATTGTTTCCCAGGTCATCATTAGGTCATGCACTTGTTAAAGGGAAGTTTTTAGCTTGCGTTGGACATTTCTCAAATATCTTTACCATCCATATCAACCTTCCCAGTGCCAAGTTGTACTTAGTGGTTTGTTCTCTCAAAATTATTGTCCAAGACCTCAATTCATGTTCCTAATATTATTTTTCACCAATTGATGATAGATACCTCAATGCCTTCCTTTTAGAGAATATCTTCATATAAAATTCAACTCATTATTTTGGGAAGTGGATTTAGAGACATTTGCAGTAACTTGGGGCATCATCAGTGGTAGGTTCCATCACATGTGACAATGGGTATACATGAATGACACTTGATTGATTAAGTCTCCTAAGTGTTTGACATCATATCATATATTCACAATTTATAGAATGTAATTTGTACACTTGTTATCACCTTGTCAATATTATAATATAGATTTATATTCTTCCCCCCTTTCCCCCTTGTGCCCCAATTCTTGTGTACTTGACAATGTATTTCCATGCATAAATATTAGAATTGGTAGGAGATTGATTAACCTGAAGATTTATTTAGAGTTTCACGTGTATTTCAATTTACCTTGTTTATCTAGAAATTTAAAGTGGAATGAGAAAGATTTTATTTGTTTTATGTGTGTGCAAGTTTGATATTGACTCTAGATTTGGAATTAAACAATTTTCTCACAAGGTGAAGGACAAATGTTAGTGTAAAGGTATTTCTCTTATGTTTTTTTCTTTGATTTTTTGTTATGCATATGATCCCTAGGGAAAGGCAGATGGTGATCTATCCTTCTTTCTATTGGTGAGTTCAATATACTCATCATGGACTTGCATTAGAGTAGGTAGATTTACCTTTAACAAAGGCACAACCATATTTCATTATCGTAAACCTTCTCCATGAAGGGTACACAAAAAGTAACTATGATGAAACTCATTGGCCATGTGCTCCACTAGTAGAAATATAAAAAAAATACATAAAATACAAATGTTGACCTCCACAAGTCATCCCACTATAGTAAGGAACACGGGTGTGTGGGAGGGCGTTGGCATAGAGATTCATACTTTCCATTACAAAAATAGGTGTATCCATCACAAAGGTTGATCTTATTGTAGATGCCATACACTAAGAGGTGGTTGACTATTATTCTTTACTACAACAACAAAATAGAATGTGTGTGCATATACAAAGGATAAATAACTATTTGAACTAGAAGTGACATTGTCTACAGAGGTATGACCAAAGAGAGAATCAATTAAACACTTTGTAAATACATGTAATTCCTCAACAAATATTGTGGTAATGGGATCTAAGTGAACATAGTCAAAATTGTGTATAGATGAGCAATTATTGATGAGCCTATACATGCTTACACTTAGGATTATATATATATATATATATATATATATATATATATATATAATTTATAAATTGTATATATTATATAATATATAAATTATATTATATATAAATAATATAAAAAAAAAAAACACCAAAACAAAAAAACATAAAAAAAACCCAAACCAAAATCAAACTACACTATCACTACATGACTATCGCACTCATATTTTTGAACTGGTGCGAATAGTTTCACGCACACACGGAGAGTGGAGGGTAGCAAGGGAGAAGGAGGCACACACGCATGGAGATTCCTCAGAATTCCATGGAAAAAGCCATGGTATGCAACCCTCATTTCTAAGCAATGTTTATGGATACGCAGACCTATATGTTGTTGACCCCATGATTTTTGAAGGTATGAAGGAAACCCACAATGTCCCAAAAATAGTGCTACAAAAATAGTCTCTAAACCCTAAACCCTCAAATGGAATTAGAGTGACTAAGAGCGTTTTTGGATAAATCCCTTAGTTTAAATCCCTTCAAACTAAACGATTTCTAATGAAGCATAATCACTCACATGGGATGGTAGCATACCTTCTTACTCAGTGGTTTATGTCTCCCGTCGACGATGTGAAGACAAGTGTATGTCCAAGATTTTAGTTTTACATTGTTTTTTTGCTGGCCTCAGCAAAATCGCAGTGGTACCAAGGCAAATTTGCCTCCATATTCAGTTATTGATCTCACACCTCACAGGATAGTGATTTAGTGCCGTGTTGACTCTGTATTTGTTTTCTATATTTTTGTTTGTCTTCCTTTCCTTCCAAAGTGAATCGTTGAGTATGTTATTCCAATTTTTTCCTGCCCCTTCCAAAGCGAATCGTTGAGTATGAGTCCTATTGGTATATTCCCATGCTCATTTACCTCCCAAGCATAGTGATTTCTCATTTACCTCCCAAGCATAGTGATTTCTTCCATAGAGATTTGAAGACAAATGACGGTCGACAGTGGCTAGAAATTTCATGCAGAGCATCTCTCTCTTAAAAAAATGAATTACTTCTTGTCTTCATGCATTTCTACTTTCCCTCTCACCTTCTTGGAGAAATGACAGCAATAGTTAAGGGTAAATTTTCTGTCCCACGAGTTAGGATTGGGTAAATTTTCTATCCCACGAGTTAGGAATGGTAGGATACTTGATATTACCTAGCAAATTTGAATCCCACCAATCAAATCCTATGCTAGAACGAACACATGTAGTGATTGAAGAATACAATTGTTTTTGGCCTACATATGGAGTGCAATAGTATATGAAGAATCCATGCTCGCCACTTTTGGGGAATCAAATGAAGGAAAACTTAATTCTACAAGTTTTAGGTCTCCAACATTTATTCATCGTATTTATTTTCAGAAATGTCTTGTCTCTCTCAAGGGTTTGATGCTCAATTACGTCACATGAAGACTTACATACATCATCTGCTGGTTGAAAAGTTTCATTGGAGAGTGTTATAATAGTTTCTCAAGACCTACATACAATATCTACTGGTTGAAAAGTTTCATTGGAGAGTGTTATAATAGTTTATCAAGATCTCATTACCGAGATTTATATGATGTTGCACCATTCTCTATGGGTAACCCTCTTAGTGAATACATAGAAACTCATGAAGCACACATGGCTATGCTGCGAGGTAGGGATGTCATCTACATTGTTGGACCCAAACCCCCATATATTAGTCGCTCTAATTCTTTCTTAAACTAGATGCCCTTCCAAAAACGCTAACAGATAAATCCCTTAGAGTGACTAAGAGCTAGTGGAATATATGGTGGTACAAGGAGTACTTGAAGGGGTATGGGGTTGGAGGGGTTAATACAAAGGGAAAATGAGAGTGGAGCCATGTTTTTGACACCTATTCCCTAGAACAATTACGCTCCATGAACTAATATAGTGTCATGTTGATACAATGATTTGGTTGCACATTTATTGATAAACCAACAATAATGGAGGTTCATTATGTAGAATTTTCACATGTCTTTATTCAAGTCAACTCATGTAGGTGGATCAACACACTTTTCCTACACCCTCACTCTAGTTGATTGTTTCCCTTTTACACACCATTTTTCATGAGCTCCATTCTCATGGCTCTTATCCATGACATTTCTCTCTCAACTCACATATCTCTATGGTAAGACAACAACAACCAGATTTTTTACATAAGAAATCCTTCCTATATTATAAGTTTATAATCGCTATGTTATATGAAATTACCACTTTGGCATTTGGCAAGATATAATTACCACTTTTTTTATATCAATTGTGCACTTCTTGATCATGGGAAAGAATACAATTGCAATTGGTACTATGTTGGGCACATTGCAACTGATGCATGTCCTATGCACACAAATATATCTACTTTGGACACCTGTCTCTAGGCATTGGTTTGGTTTTGTTCTTCCTCATCCAATAGTCTATTCTAGCAATCTAACTCAGAAACTGCATAACTCATATATATGTATATATGTTTTATAGATTTCTCTTCTGATGTTTTATATGCAATTTGAGACATGGTGTCATTCTCTCCATGAGTAGTTTCCACAACAATGAATCATCCAAATATTTACCTACACTTTTCTACCACATAATATTGGATAATGAAACTTTATACTTATGAACAAACTCAATTCATATAGCTCGGGTTACTTGAGGTCTACTCCTCTACCTTAGCTACTCTTGGTATTATTTTTGGTTCTCTTTATCTCAACACCCACCCAAAAAAATCATCTTCAACATCAACATTGATCTAGTTCATTAGAGACTACCCTCCCACCCAAATTCATTTGATGTATAGCGTTGGGTTATTTTGAGATCTTCCTTCCACCCCAACAAATCTTGGAAGCATTC
>JASDQU011103561.1:24805-39895 GCA_032191745.1 Picea mariana
CAAGCAAAGCAAAAGTCTCGAAAGGTGTCAGGATATTAGGATTTTGGAATTTGGGATATCAGAAGTCTCGAGGACAGGAGATCTGGTCACTTCATAGTGAAAACCCTGAATTTGATCTGAGTTGTCCATTCATTAGGACACGTGGTGGAGATCAAGAACCCGTCGGTATTTCGGCTACCGGGGTTTCGAGTTGACAGAGAAATTGTGACATCAGGGAATCCCAAGTCGCAAAATCCCAAACTGAATTAGGACCATCCGTCTATTGAGACACGTGGCGGTGATCAAGAGTTCGTCGGCATTTTAAATGTCGGGATTTTGGGGATCAAGAGGACAGGATGCGGAGCATTTCAAAATTTGAGTTTCCAAAATCGTGAAATGATTGAGGACCATCCATCCTAGGAGGACGCGTGGCGGAAATCCTAGAGTTTGGGGAAAATCCCGATAGGAAAGTTCATCATCTTATCGGGGTTCAACATTTCGGAGTTTGTGTTGACATGAGGTTTTTGGCATCGAGAGTCTCGAACTCCCAATACACGAAATCGCGCTGACCGTTGGATCGAACGGGGAATCACAGTTGTCGATTTCTTTTGGTGACTAAACATCATAGTTTCAGTAATGTGGGAATCGAGATTTCGGAGGTTGAGGGGATGAGTTGCATGACATAGCAACTCCTGAAATTGTGATAAGGAGAAAGACGAGATAGAGAGAGAAAAGGCCAAGTGTCGGAATTTCAGGTTTCGGGGGTCTGAGAAGACAAGACACTCAGCCACAGGACTCGCAAAAACACGAAGTCTGATCTTCTGAAGTATAAGGGGAAAAAATTCTCAAGGTTGTTTGTAGGTGCAGATTTCCCGAAAGGGAAATAGAAGGGCCAGTTGATCACTTTGGGCCAGAAGTGAGAAAAAGATCCTGTGAGGATCCTGATCTGCAGATCTAGGAGAAGGGGGTCTGTGTCAGGGCTTCAAGCCTTCATATGGGGGTCCTCCAACTTCATAAATCCATAACTCTCAAACCTTGAGGAGTTATGTGACATTCCACATACCACCAAAAATGGCATGACAAGCACTATCCATCTAGGATAGTTTCACCAACAACTTCATTGATCTTCATCTCATTATTCCACATACAAGCATGGTTCCTCCAACCATTCTTCTAGGATAACTCATTCCATAAAGTGTCTTCCCATGAGGGCTTTCGCCATAAGGGTACCACTTTAGAGTTCATCCATTTGTGCACCTTATCAACCATGATAAGACAATAATGATTCATCTTTTCATCGATTGGTTTCCACTTGGACATATATCATTCTCATCAAGGGCATCATATCAATGATCCATCTTTATCAATTGGTTTCCACTTGGACATATATTATTCTCATCAAGGGCATCATATCAATCAATGACATTAGTCAAACCAAACCATTTACATCAATGACATATGATCCAACAATCTCCCAAATAATCAAACCATTGGCATCAATGACAACATGATTTGCATCAATGACAAACTATTGGCATCAATGACAACATGATCCAACAAAATCCAAATGTTAGTGTCCTTAATCTTATCACACTTTGTGTAATAGATCAATCATATCACAAGATGAAATTATACAAATGAGAGCTTGAGTTGTGTATTTATACACTACTCAAGTGAGGTGTCCTCCTATTGACGTTTGAATTTGTCAATACCGAAGTGGCAACCTCACGACGATATGAATCCCCCTGTGTTTTTAAAGAGGTGGTACTCATATTTGGCTTATGATTTTATTTAAATATGTTATATCCAAAATAATATAGGACTTTGTCAAATGACTAAATCCAACTCTTTATGGCTCAATAAAATTTAAAATACTAAAAAGTAAAAGATATTTATAAGGAGAATTCCTGAGAAGTGGACGAGGAACCTCAAACACCAAATGTACGATAATATTTCAACCTTGCAATAGATGATGAAAATCCTCAAGGACACTTGCAGCAAGAAGAATTGGTGAAAGAAATGAATCTTGAGAAGAATAATGAGCAAGATTTCATTTACATGAAGGAAGAGTCTTTTCAAGATATTATCAATAAATCAAGAACCTTGGAAGTGGTTGGAGACAAGGAGAAAGATGAAAGAATGTTACGATTAGAAACACCTCATCCAATCAAAGACAATAGTATTCTTAAGTAACCAAGAATTGGCTTCATTGAATTATGGTTCTAGAGCGTTGTTGGCCAAATAATGCAATCAAATTTTCAACACATCGGGTTCAATTTTTCTCCAGTAGACATTGAGAGTGCCCCTGACTCATTGGTACAAGTTTCAATATGTTACATAATGATGGAGTTCATTCCAAAGATCATATCAATTCTTGAATGGATCCATTGTAAGTCTACATATACCTAAGGTGCCCCTTTTCTTCCAACTAAGATAGGATAGGTATATCATGTATGTATATATTTTGCCTCTTGAGTTCAAGTTTTGCTCAATAAGGCAGTCTTTATATTGAAATTTGAATATAACTCCATGAAATAAGAAGAATTACAGGAATTTATTTTGAAGATGACTCCATATCCCAATGGAGAGGGTAATTGGTCTTGAGATTCTGGTGTTCTCAGCAATCCACAGGGGGTCATTGTCCCGTAGTTTGAGCCAGTTGTTGACAAAAATTTGGTCATCTATATTTTCCCTCTCTTGAATTCATAAAAAAAACGATATCAAAAGAAGAAATTTTTTGAAATATTATAATTTCATGATGTATCCCTCAGTCTCATCTTCTCCATGCATTTTTCGGATCAAAAATATGAGTTTGTATGCTCAATATATCCAGGTTTAAAGTTTAATAAGAAAAGGGTGTGCTTCTTTCAGGTGGAATAAAGTTAATTTCTTCCAAACACATATAAAAGTTTCCAGACCCAAGACCCTGGTTTTCTTCAATTTTCTCATGTCCAAAACCATTATTTTCTTCTTGTTTCATGGGCCCAAGACCCTATTTTCTTCTTAATTCATGATCCCAAGACCTTATTTTCTTCTTATTATATTTTTGGTTTCATATTACCCACCACACACTCCCTTACCCCCTTTCATACTTATATTTTTTTTTTAATTCCACGGGGGATGACTCACTCATTCCCCCCATCTCTTCCCTTACACCACTAACCCACTCACCCACACCACCTCTCATCTCCTCACCACTCCATACTTAGTTTTTTTTAAGTCCTCGTGGACTCACCCTTACCCCCTCACCTCTCTCACTCTCTTCTTCATCCGCTCGCCACCTACAAACTACCCCCCACCTCACCCCCTCACTTATGCTCCCTTCATTTCCTCCCTCCCTTAAACTACCCATACCTTCCCCCTCTCATTTACCTTCCCACTTAAGCTTTATACCCAAACTTATTATAATCATATAAAGTGGTAACCAATAATATTGTCACACATAACATATTATGGAAGGATTCCACATGACAATAAATAAAATTATGACACAGGGTAGCGTGGAATGGTTCCACATGGCGATTAAGGAATGGTGCCACATGGAATCCAATAAAATTATGACACATGGCAATGTGGAATGGTGCCACATGGTGATCAAGGAATGGTGCCACATGGAAGTTAATGGATGGTGACACATGGCATATAGGGTATACAACCGGGTTCCAACACATGGAGATGACTAGGCATGACTCATCAATGTTGACTGGGTAGATTGGAGGTTGATTTGGCATATAAAATTATATTTTATTAATTAATTTTATAAGGGAGGTCGAGCCCTTAAGAGCCAAAGTTTTCTCTCTTTATGTTTCTTGTTAAGTGTATGTTACAATTAACATTATATTCCATCATATACCAAACACTCCCATGCATGTGGGATAACTTATATGAAGAAAAAAAGTCGAATTTTCATGGAGAAAAAAACAAAATTTGATCAAGGGCCCACATTTTCCAAAGACACTCAATCAACGGTCCCTGAGTCACGATCTTGCAGAGGCCATAAATTGAGCTTTGGGCGATGAAATCGCGCAAAAGTTATACCATTCGAAATTTATTTCAGTGAAGAAGATGATGGTACATGTTAGAAGGGCTGAAAATGGCCACATTTTTTTCAGAAATTGAAATATCAGTCAGCTTCATTTTTAATGGGTCTGCGTGACAACTCAACTTCACGATCTCATATTTTGAGATCTAGGCGTCATATTTGGGAAAAAAATATATCGTTGGAAATATAAGACGAGATCACATAGGATTTGATTTCCATGGCTAAAAATTTGATTATAACTTCCATAAAATTAAAACACATTCCCCCTATTGAAAAGGACAATTAATTAAATTTTTGAAAAATAAAAGTTATTTAAAAACTTTTATTAAAAAAGGAAAAGGACCCATTTGAAATATTTGGATGTCAATGATATAAATTCATTAATGAAGACTTAATGAGGCATTAATTAAACATAATGCTTCAAGAATAAAAGTGTATGGGAAATTCAAGAAAGGAAAAACCCTAACTACTCAAGTAGTTAGTGTTAGGGTTCTATAAGTTTATAGGATAATCATTATGCTGATTGATATTCATGATTTTGGGATTAAAAATAACACTCCATCTTTTAAATTATTTCCAAATGATCAAAGACCTAACATTGCTTCACGACGTGTAGTGGAAAGGTGAAAAGGACAAAACTCTTTGTCTTCGGGCGCATGAGTTTCGCACAATATCATCACCTTACATAGATTTTGTAAGGAAAATGTCATTACATATTGATTTGTGCATTTTGACATGAATCTGGAAAAGTCTCTTGTTTTTCAGGATTGCTTGGGCAAAGGTTCTATAATTTCGAATTTTGGTTTTATTAACCAAAATTTGGCTTTGTTGTTAGTTTTAGTAAGCCAAATAAGTTCTTGGGCCTTTTAAAAACTTATGTAAGCTCAGATTTATATTTAATTCTTGGAGCCAAAAAGAGCTCTCAGGCCTGATACAGAAACATGGCATATATTTAAATTTTGGTAAAAAATTATTGGTCGAGCGCCAATCCTCCAAGTTCACAGTGGCCAAAATCTGCGCACTTGCATCCAACACACAAACCAAGAGTCAACACTATACACATGCAAATCAAGGACCAACGACCAATCACCTACACCAATTCATGTGGAAGAGGAGGGGGCGTAATGTGCTCAACGCATCAATATATATTGGCAATGTTGGTGTATATCAATGCTTTGAAAGAGTTTCTCGGCTCAAATGTGGGATATATCCCACCGATATAATTCAAAAGGGGTGCCAGAATTAAACCTTAACGCCAGGTGCCAAGAGGAAATATGTAGGTGTCGAGGAGAAAAGGTCAAGCGTTGGTTGCCATATTGCAGGTGTTGATGACGTTCAAGCAATTTTCCAAATCATCCAGATTCCATGTCGGAGACAGATGTGTGTCGAACCCTGAGGAGCATTGACATGATAGACAAATCATCAAATTCGATCTCGGGGGAGTACAAATTCCAGGAATTTGTTTTTGAAACCTTAGATGAGAAGGACGCATAGTGGGAGTGCTCTAAATAAAGGATGGTTCGTGAAATTTTTGAAATGCTTGTTGTTCAAATGTATGCTTACCATGTTCCATGGAGTGTGAAACCAATATGTGGAATATTGTCAGACTGTATACCATTTTGAGGTAGAATACGGATTCTATATTTGATCATAGCAAGCATTCTTTCAATGGTTCCATGGCTTTTCTTGGAGTTGTCAAATCTGTTAGAGATTCATATGTATTGCTTACAATATTCCTAACATTTCAAAACCTGGGTTCAGTGATGGATGATGTTGTTGTTGATGCCATGGATGCAAAACATGAGAGGGCAACATTTGTTGGCGATTTGCAGTCACTTTCATGGTCGGTTATGGAAATTGGAGGCATAGCTGGCAGTTTAGTTGGTGGCATTGCACTATCTGATTTGAGGATCGATGTAGTATTTCTTCTTTTTTCCATTTTCCCTACGATTCAATTTTTAGACTGTGGTCTGGTTGAGGAAAAACCTTCAAGCAGTTATGGGATAGTTGAGGTCAATGTCAAAGTCTATTGAACCACTAATAGAAAAATTTAAAGAACCATAAGAAAATTGTGGAGAAAGGGAGATCTCAATCTTCTCAAAATATCATTACTAATGTGTTGGCAAAAGATGATTTGCCAGATGACAAAGACTGGGTTAAAATTCAGAAAGAAAAACCTGGGGAGATTGTTGAAGAAAATAATGAGGGGATGCTAGATGGCATATCGATGAATGAAGAAGTACATGTCTCTGATTATAAACATTCTTTACTTAAGTTGCATACAGTGGAAGCGACTCGGAGGAGGAAAGATACTCGCATAAGCATAGGGAATGTGAAATTCCCTGAGGTTCAGTCAGACGTTATTGATTCTAAAGGCTTTACAAAAGTCACAGGTACCAGATGTTAATCTTGCATATGTGACTAGATGCCAAATTCGCACAGGTAAAATAGTTAAATGCCATCACACGTAGCTATTGGAGATTCCAGAATGTGGTTGGCATTGTCAAGGGTTAATTTAAGCAAAAATTCCATAACAAAGGTTGTTGCAGATATTATTTAAATCATGCTTGATGGATGCCAAGGAGTAGTAGTTTTCAATAGGGGCAATGTTATCTGGTAAGAGTGGAAATTGGCACATCCAGTTGCAAAATAAGAGGAGATCGCTTAGGTAAATTGTATCCTAAATTTGTGTGCCCAACAATCCAAGCAAACCCCCAAGATGGCTATATGGATACGATGGGGGATTGGTTTCATATCACCAAATTTCCTGCAGATATCAATGGTAGAAATGGAGAAATATATCAAAGAAGAACACTTGTTAGAACATTTGGCAACGGATGACAATGCACTACCATATTCTTGGGCTCGATATTAGCAGAGGGTGAAATCATGTTTCTAGCAACTTTTGCAGCAGAGACACAGGTGGCACCTTGACTCTAATGGCGCTTGGAGATATGAAATTAGTATTCAATCATATTTCTGGGCATGGAATCAAATGCAGATGGATATCCCAAGATTTTAGGATCATATCGATCTTTTCAATTTCAAAAGGAACAGATGGCAAGTTTAACTCTATCACTCAAAATTCAAAACAAGGAAGAAATGCACTTGTGAGGAGGTGGCAGCCAAATCGAATCCCAGTCTTCTAGGCTCCTTTTAACAGTTAAAGAATAAGGTTAAAGGGTAAAGAATGAGATAGGTGGTAGAGTATCTATTTTTCTCAGACAGAGGACAAGTAGTCAAATGAACAAGTGGCCATTAGTTCCATAATTCAAGGGATAAGCATCAACAACCTTCCAACAAATTCGTGACAACCAAGCAGCAGTTTCCAAATTTAATTTTCCTTTAATTTACTATTAGAATCTATTTTGTTTGTTTTTAGAAGACAGTTTACATGTGTCATTGGGTTTTTGTTTTTTGTTTTCTATTTTGGAATGAAGATGAGATCCCAAGCTATTAGCATTCGAATCATCAACTAGAATATAAGAACATATCCACTATTGTAGGTTGCATGGGTTCGACTCATAGGAATATTATGTGACCATAAACTTCTATATATTGGATCAAATTTGATGTAAAAAGGGTTGGAACTTGTTGGAGGGATACTTTCCCAATTATTGTAATGAGATCATAGAGTCTCTCTTCTTTCAAATCTGTAGGGGTACAAGATCATAATGTTTCAGGATTCATGTGACATGGCTATTGGTGAAGTGCTTCTCTTGTAAATTGTTTCTCTGTTTTCATATGTTTTTCCTTTCCTTATTATCTTGAAGAAGTTTTAAGAACAGAATTTGTTGAAAGATACACTCTGATTCTTGTTGGAGATAATATCAATGTTTTCTTCTAATATTTAATGGCATAATTCTTCATTGCTCTATTGCTAAATTGATCTTTTCTCTATTTCTTCTATCTCACTTCATTTAAATTTACCGAATCCAGTAGTATGTCTACCTTGCCCTATTTCATTTGAGATTGATACTTCTGCAAATTGATCACCTCGACCTCTTTGACTCCATTGCCCAGTGGTTTTCCCGTGTTGTTCTAACCAAGCATTTAAAAACCAAAACCAATCTATCATAACTAGCCTAATATCCTATTCCAAACCAAGCTAGATAAGACAGAGAGATCCCTCTCTGATTCTTGGAGGGCTAGATCCAAGACTCCAAGTGGTTTGATGTTGCCTCTGTGACTTCCTCCGCAACCTAGGGAAAATTACAGAGCGCTAACAGTTAGAAGATCTATTTTTTAAAGAGAAGAATCACTTCATCAAGAGTTCAATAATCAGAATTATAAAAGGGGTAGGGAAAAGGATCGAAAGAAGAAGAAAGTACACCCATGAAGATACAACCAAGCTTCTGATCAAATAAGATATATCTCCATCTTCTCGACTCTTTCTTTTCTTCTACACTATTTCTCATAGTTTTATGTTTGAATCTCTAAATTGGGAACAAGGTTGAGTCTTTTAGTGTTCTTCTTGTATTCTTCAAAATACTTTTCTTATATGACCATGGAGTATTTACAACCATATACATTACTGTCAAATATTTTGTAATGAAGAACATTTTTCATGAATGAAACTCCACAAAGAATTTCTTCGGGGTTGATTTTGATTGCATCTTGTAACTTTGAGTCTTAAGTACAAGATATTTGAAATTTATCTAACAAATTCTCTTTTGATATAATAGTAGTAATATTTTAAAATTATTTGAGATGATCAAATTGTTCTCTCCTATTTCTCGTGAAGAAGATATGGATGTATTTGTATATGATTAAGAAGATTGTGTATGTGATGTTGGTCACAAAGAAGTTCTGATGTTGAATCCCTCCTTCAATATTTTCTTATTGTAAAGATATTTCTTGTTGCACATAAAGATTATATCAAGTTGTTGAAGAACTATATCATTTCATAAATTCAAGCAATAAATACCTAGGGTTTTTTTCCTTATCATACTCCTAATTCAATATATTCAAGTTATATCTTTTAGGCAAAGAGGAGTACCACCTCTTTAAAAACGTAGGGGGATTCATATCCTCGTGAGATTGTCATTTCGATCTTGACAGATTTAAATGTCAACACCTCCCAAGAGGGGTTATGGCCCCATATAACAAGGGTTCACACTCCAAGCGGGTTATTGAGCCTACATATCAAATTTAATTAAGTTAGTCTTAACTACAAACCTAGAATTTTATAAATGAAATAAAATATGGCCTTAGTCATAATTACAAGTACATAATGATACTTATGAATGGGTCATTGACACATGTACAAATTACACCAATAATTATAATATCTTCAACAACCCATAAAAAATCATTCTCTAATGTTTTTCTTGGAGGTTTTTTATATGCCTGTGGCTTCTTGTAAGCCTAAAAACTAGTGGAGCTTCCAGTGCTTTGAGTGGTGACTTTTGTTACCATTTGTTGGCTATTTTTGTTGCATGTAAACATGTTCTTCCCTCGAGAGTGATGCAATGTATATTCTCTCAATTTTCATCCACATGTCCTTTTACATGAATGCCCTATGTATTCATTGATTAGTAACCCATTTCCCCTTAGAATTTTAGGTTACCCAATGGATGTCGACGATATTCAAAGAATTTGATTTTTTTGTTGTAATTTCCACAATAGATATTTTGAAAGAATATTTTATCAACTGCTAGTTATCTCTTTACGTAATTATTTATTGTTACTTGCAATTTTAAAGAGGCCTCTTTCTTTAGAAGATGAACTCTAAGAATTTCAAAATTGTTGGAACAATATAAACAATGTCATGACTTCTTATTCAACATAGTAGAAAAGAGGTTCAATAATTCCACGACAAACTAGTGCATGATAAAATGAATCAACAACAAGCAACAACATTCCATGCTACCATCATGCAGGAAATGGAAAATTGGTTTCAATAAGGATTTTCTTACACGATGACTATGTTTCAACAACTAATGGGGAATTGTATCCATGTGGGTTAGCTTGAGTGATTGAGTGTTGTGAATTACGAGAAGAAGGTTGTGGGGTAAAGTTCTTGGGATGATTGCCTCTATGAATATTGTAGACGCCACTCAATGTCCCTACCAAGTTAGGTTTCCAAAACTACAACCAACTAGTTTACCCTGGGTACCATCCTCAGAATGAGGGGAAGTACCCAGCGGGTTTCCCCGAGATGTGCATTTCATCAAAAAAAAAAACTAATGGGAAAACATCTCCAATTCCTTGTCTAACACCTTAAATAAGCACTTTAAAGTAGAAAAACAATTCCATGTGTGTTAGTCTATTTCCATATTTCCATATTGGTTCACACATTATAATTCCTTACCATGCAACATATGCATCCATACAATCCAACCTAGGTTAAAAATTCATGTAAAGAAACATTCATAAAAAAATGTTTCACATTTTCCATCAAACCTTTCATTAACATAGTGGAATGCAATGTCACTCTAATAGATTGTGACAACTTACATCTTGGCACTCCATATCAATATGGTCTTAAATTCATCTACAATGAGTACAACAAAGATGCATCAATTTCAAAAAGAAAAGGTATACATCAAATTTACTTCTTCAATTAGCACACCATCTAACAAAGTTATTTTTCACAAATATAAAACACTCGTTGAGGTTACACAGTGAAAGAAAACAATATTTGCACGTGCATAAAACCACAAATAGTACATATTCTTAAGCAAGGAGAATATCCAATCATTTTACATTTCAGATCTTTTAACATCGTAAAGTTCGTCGGTTTTGCAAAATGAACTCCACTTTCACCAAGTTCCTCACTCACACTCATATAACATGATCTATTTAATGCCAAAGGATGATCACATACTTCATTTGAAGGGGAGTACCCTTTGTACCAATAGGGACAATTTATTCCAAGCAAAGAGGAGATAAATTATAAATAAAATTTAGTCTAGTTTGAACAATGATTACTATATATTTTAGAAATGTGTTGTTTTTGTTTTCTCGTGTGAGGAAAGGCATTTTTGTTAGGTTGTCAATCCTAGGGTATTTCTATAATTAACTATATATCTATTTGAATCTCCTATATCCAATTTTATAACAAACATAATACTAAATACCTTCTTATGATTTGTTATCACAAAGCTTGTAGGTTGGGAAAAGCCCAACCCAATATACAAAGGTGGGAAAACTATAGGAATACCTACCCATTGTCACCCTAGATAGGTACTCCCCTCTCTTTAGTGAAGGAGAAATCCTACACAAAGGAGGAATCTCAGTGACCCTAGGGGGATTGAGACGGAGGGTGGATAGATAATGAGAGGAACCCCTTAGGTCAATGATGGAAGAAGGATGGGAGCTTGGAAATGAGTCTTGTGGATGGAAAATGGTTGTGAAAGACTCGAGTACCTTCACCAAAGTGTCAAACATGCTCTCAACAAGAGAAATGGCCAAGATACAAGTTTGATAATCAAGTGGACAAGCAAGAGAACCTTGTTGTCCAATATTTCAGCAGTAAACACGAATATATATCAGAAATAATAAGAGCTTGTTACTGCTAAATTAACCATCAAAATTATCAAATATTTATTGGACAATGAAGCACTAAACAAGTAGATAATCTTCCAATACTTTAGCACAAACTTTGATGGTAAAAGTGGGTTGTTAGATAGTGTTTTCAGAAAATTATGGTAACATCCAAGTGGCTGTAGAAAATATACTACAGCAGCAAATTTCAACCATAAAAAAGAGCAAGTAAACCGTCAAAAAATTAGTTAATAGGTAGTAGAACGATAATAATGGTTTCCAAGCAAATTTCCACGGTTGAAAAACAAGTTAAAGTAAAAGATTAAGCTTATTTTGTTGCAGCTCTAATGGTTGTATATTTTAATTGATTATAATTAGAGAACTACTAGGCCAGTCAAGACGCCTTAGTGGCTTGAGCAAGTTTAAGACACTAAGAAAAGATTCCAACTTAAACAAATTTGATATCTCTCAAAATCATGTGTACCAATGCAAGTAATTTATTTCTCCAATGCAAAACTAGATTAGTGTCTTTCCAAATGGTTATGGAGTCTTCTTGTATTAGGTTAGGTCTACCACTTCTCTAGAGGTGTAAGCCATTTTACTCCCTAGAGAAAGTATCCCTAACAAGGTAAATATAGGAGGGTGCAAGCCCTTTTACTCCTCTTAGAAACCTCCATAATGGTTTATTTAATAAAAAATAATGATAAACTTGGTGGAGGGTGTATGCCCTTATACTCCTCCAAGGATCTAGCCAAGAACAACCATGGAACAAGCAAGAAGAACTAACAATATGCAAATTTTTCTTACCAATTCCAAGAGAAATTCAAGATAAATCCTTATTCACCAAGAAAAGTTCATCACAATAGCAAAAGAATAGCCTCCAAGAGATAACGCACCACTTATCTCCACAAGACAAGTATAAACCATAGAATGATAGAGAGAGAGAGAGAGAGAGAGAGAGAGATGATTTTTTCCCAAGAGGGATAGGTGTCAACTCCAAGGTCTCCTCTCTTTCCTCCAAAGGAAACATCCATCTTATGTCTTTCCTCAAGGTCTGGGTCATGGAATCCAACCTATGGGTTTCCTACCCCAATGAAGGCCCAAGGTGGGCTTGTTCCTCCAAAACATCCATCAAACAAAATCCTACAAAGATAGACAAGTGCGCACTCCAAGGGTCTCAATTCAAATGTGGCATGGAAAGTAAAATCACATTTAATACAAGAGCCACCTAAACATGTGCATCAAAACTACCTTATCAAATTAAACAAGTGCTCAAAGGCCCTATGCAATTTTCCAAGTTTAGGTATGGTAGGGTTGTCAAGGTCATCTATTCAGTGAGTCATTCCTCAAGTTAAGGAGTGTTTCCTGGGTGGAACCTCTATAAGTCATGTGAAGAAGATGAAGTGTATGGGATAATACTTTTTGGCATGCATTTCATGACATACAAGGGTTTGTATTGTCTAATTTATCGCTGCATTTGTAGAGGGTGTGTTGCATTTTCATTTTCAATGCATCTTTTTTCCAAGCCCATTTATTTGCCATTAATTTATTTAAGTCTAAAACAATTGGGTACTCCAAATGGGTAACATAAATCTTGGAGGTAGTACCACAACGTCACTTGAATTAGTAGGTACACATAGTGCCATGTGGGTAAAGTAAAGGGTATAACACACATGTGTAGATCCCTCAACAAGTGGGGAATTTATATATGTGAAATTGTTTCTTGTAGGTCTTTGATTTTTTAGGAGAAACATTTCATCGTTCTCAACACCTCTTTGGGTGAGCATCTGGAAGGTGATAGTTTTGGATTTTATCTTTTTTCAACTACATTCCCTCTGGGCCTTCATCCCCTTCTTCCCATGAAATTAGGTACCATCCCTTATTGGTTCAGTACAACTAAAAATCCCAAAAGATAAGGAGGTGAAAAGGATGAAGTGTAAAAAATGATAAGTATGATCGGGAATGGAACAATGACTCATCAAGGGGACATCCCAGTAGCAAACTCATCACCAAGGGTTACCACTTACTAGGGAACAATGTCATCCAAGGTGAAACAGGGAAAAGAGCCTAATTTCCAAGCAAACGTTCTATAATCAAAAGTAGCTATATATGCAACATACTCAAATGCCTCAAGTATTAAAGTGACACTTACCACAATAATTGACGTGTACCTCATGAAGCAAGACCCATTGTCTTCCAGAAGCAAGTTGAAGTGGTGAATTCTATTATGATGAGCCAAGGATGTGTGGTGGTTAATTCGATCTCTCTATGTGCATGTGGACATTTTCAGTCATTTGTCTCTCAATACACCATGTCTGCAACCTGAGGGCCTTGAGACATCATCTCCTTAGTTATCCCTAGAAATTGGAGATAACATCTGGCTCCTACTCTGGGACATGTACTCCTCGTAGAGTGCATGAGAACTTCAACATCTCCTAGTTAGACATGTGCCTACATTGAAACATCAAAACGTAAAATTTAGGGTTACTCACTCACCCATTGTTTATAGAATCAAAATCAAAACTTCAAAATTGACAACTAATCTAGAAAACAAAATTTTGCATTTTTTTTATATAACATGATGAAATAAAACATTTAAATCAATAATGCAAGTAGATCAAAATCAAAATCAGAAATGAAATGCAACTAAAATACCATGAGAAATCAAGGTGAAAATGCAAGAAAGAAAGACCTACCTACTTACCTGGGTCCCTGAAGGTTAGGTCTTGAAATTTCATGTGAATCCGTACAACCAATGCAACCACCTTTTCAAAATTTCATCAAGGGATCTCCCCCCGCGCTTAATCATGCAATACAAAAAAGATAAGTTAAGAACATAATAATCATGAGCATAAATATACATATAATCATGAAATGAAATGAAACTCATGGAGATGGGTGGGAGGGATGAAATCCCACTGGAAAGAGAAACCACAAGCCTAGTTATCTCATAAATCCTACCTGAAAGAATAGCCACAAGCCCGATCAATCCATCTCTGAAGAGGGCTACCATCTATAGATGATGACTCATCTTCTTCCTTGTGAGCATGACCACTACTTACTGTAGACTGAGAATATATGACATATCCCAAGAAGACCCTATGATTCCTTTGAGAAGGAGAGATGAGGTAGGGGATGAACTCAGGTCTAGAGAAAGAATATTTCTAAACACATAAAATATGTTGCTTCATCTTCTGCAAGTCCCTACAAAAGGTCCCAAGATACAAATATGGGTACTTGTTTTCCCTTGACCAAGTTTTGATAATCCTTGGTAATGATTGACCTATTTTGGGACTTCGACAGGCTGTCAAAGGCGGAGCGCAAGTCGAAGTGGAGATCGTGGGATATCGGCCCCTTGTTTAGGGATTTTTGGGTTTTGGGTTATGTAATGGGTATGGGGATATCGGCCCATGGGTTTTACCCATGTTTAGGCCTCTTTTGTAATGTATAAATAGATAGCTAGGCGATGTAAGAAAGTGTTCCATGACATGTGTTAAGTGCAAGTGATGATTGTAAATTCTTTGTGCATACTGTGTGGGATTTGCAAGGCTAAGTGAAAGTGATTGTAAGTGTTTGTCAAC